>JXCR01032098.1:0-59838 GCA_002079205.1 Phalaenopsis hybrid cultivar | reverse complement strand
GGGGGGGCAATTGCCCCCTCTTAACCCTTCCTAGGTCCACCGCTGCCTTTATGTTTTATTGTGTGGTCTTCTAAAAAATTAAACTCTTACCTGGTATATTTTTTAGGTATATGAGAATCATGTTAACTATTTCAAGGTGTTCTTTTTGGGACGAATTCATAGATTGTCTTGCCAAGCCTACAAAAAAGGCGATATATGATCGTGTATGTGATAAGTATATCAATTTTCCCACCAACTTTTGATATCGAGTTGTATTCACTGAGTCACCTTTCTTATCATCTCCAAGTTTATGGTTGGGATCAACTGGAGTGCTTGTAGGTCTACCACTACTCATCCTAATTTCTTTTAGAAGATCAAGAATATACTTTCGTTGGCAAAACAACAATATCTTTCTTCATCTAGCAACCTTTATGATAGAAAAAATATCTTAGAAATCCTAAGTCTTTTATCTCAAAAACTGACTCGGAGAAGTTTTCAATCGATTTGCTTCATATATGTCATCTCTGGTAAGAATTCTATCGTCTACATACACAGTCGGTATGGCTGTCTTCCCATCATTTGAATGTCTGAAGAACACTATATGATCTCTTTGCCCTTGAGTATACCCCTGACCTTTAACAAACAATATAAAATTTTTAAACCACGCTCTCGGTGACTACTTCAACTCATATTAAGACTTATAGTTTAAACACTTTTGTGTCGAATTTCACTAAATCCTGAATGTGCATTCATGTACTCTTCTTTTTCTAAGTACTCATTTTGATATCTTAAATGAGTATTTAAAAATCTCAATAGATTTTCTTAGATGCTATTTTCAGGTACAGTAGCAGAGAATATTGGGTATAAGGATGGTTCAAACAGACNCATCTTTTAAATGGATAAACCTAAATGAAATTTAAAATTATATTGCTTTCCAATGCATCAATTGATTAAAAAAAATAATAATAATTAAAAGAAATATTGACATCAATGTTGTACATATGTCATGATAGGATAATGGTGGTTAACCGATGCATGATTCCTTTCTGAATTCTAACATCTCCAGTGAGAAAGCCTTTTAGATGGTAATAATTTCACTTTGCTAATCATGGTAATATGTATCTAATCTGTTTGATGTTTCAATAGTTTGGATAAAGGCTAAAGATGATTATGATGATTCAAACATGAATAACGGTACTTTCATACTTAATCATAGGCTTCTTCGATCATGATTGATTTTATTCCAATATTTTGTGGTTAATTTATGAGTACTTCTCTATTTATTCCTATCAAGTCAAACACAAGCTTTATTTACAGTGTTTTCTTGACGATATCACACCGTTTTACTTTGGTCCATCCATTTCTATCCATATCATTGGTGCATGTTTTATTGTCCATTGTGCATGACTGGGCCACATGATTACTTTCTACTACATTATTACCAATATGTGCCGATCCATCGTCTTCTCTCAAATATGGCTATTTCAAAAATTCTCATGTGTTCCTTACTTTGTTCATAGCTCCTTTTTGTTCCCTACGCTCAAATTCATATATTATAGGTGGCCTGATTGGAATTTTTAAGTGCTTACTCTAAATCTAATGTTCTCTTATTTGATAGAACTATTAATGCACTTTTTTATTTTTAGTCACGCATCTTTAATTTTATGAGTTATATCCTCATTGATTGCCCTATTCTTTCATAAAAAAATATACTAACATTTTTAAATTACTTTTACTTGATTTTCAATAAGATGTAGGAATTATCTTCTGACAGGTAACATACATTAAGATACCTGACTTGAATATCTTGATGAAATGTCCCAATGCGACATATGAAGATATACTTTCTATTGTGATTGAAAAGTTTTGGGTGACTATTCTTCTAATACTAGTTATCTCTTAATCATTTATGGTAATAAATTAGCTATAATTTTTTGGAGCAAAAAAATTATTATTCCTCTTCAATTTTATAGAAAGTGATTACAACATAATTAGAGAGATGGCTCCCACATTAGGAACATAATCAAATCAATCATAACTCTACATGATAAAATCAAGAAATATGAATTATGACGTACCAATAATAGGAAAACCTAATAATAGAATATACTAAACCAAAAAATTCCTAAAATTCCAACACTCCACCCTCCCTCAAGTTGGAGAATAGATATTTGCCATGCCAAACTTGCTTGACGAGGAACTTAAAATTAGGCCTAAATAGTTCTTTGGTGAAGTTGTCAGCTATTTTTTATGCTGTCGGAGTGAAATGCATGCAAATAGCTTCACAATAGATCTTCATGTTGTACTGAATTTTCTGCAATGTGTGGTCTTTATGTTTTGTTATGTGGTCTTCTGAAAAAGTACACTCTTACTTGTTGTATTTTTTAGGTATATAAGAATCATGTTAACTATTTCAAAGTGTTCTTTAGGGGACAATTTCATAGATTGACTTACCAAGCCTACAAAAAAGGCGATATTTTATCATGTATGTGATAAGTATATCAATTTTCCCACCAACTTCTGATATCGAGTTGTATTCACTGAGTTACCTTCCTTATCATCTTTTGGGATCAATTGGAGTGCTTCCAGGTCTACCACCACTCATCCCAATTTCTTTTAGAATATCAAGAATATACTTTTGTTGGGAAACAACATTCTCTTTCTTCGTCGAGCAACCTTCAGGCTAGGGAAATATTTTAGAAATACTAAGTCATTTGTCTCAAAAACTGATGAGAGGGAAGTCTTGAACCGATTTGTTTCATATATGTCATCATTTGAATGACCTTGACCTATCATTTGAATGTCTGAAAAACACTATATGATCTCTTTGCCACTGAGTATGCCCTTAACCTTTAACAAACAATATAAAATATTCAAACTATGCTCTCGGTGACTGCTTCATGTATTAAGATTTTTAGTTTACACACTTTTGTGTCGAATCTCACTAAATACTGGAGGTACATTCATGTACACTTCATTCTCTAAGTACTCATTTTGATCTCTTAAATGAGAATTTAAAAATCTCAATAGATTTTTTTAGATGCTATTTTCAGGTACAGTAGCGGAGAATATTGGGTATAAGGATGGTTCAAACGGATTAGACAATAAATGCGTTGAGAATGCTGCGAGGATAGCCAATGCGGATGAATTCATTAGAGAACTTCCACATGGCTACCATACCAATATTGGGCCAATGGGATCTCTTTTAAGTGGCGGTCAAAGGCAGAGGTGAAAACTGAAAACAACATTTTTATTATCCTTCATTTCTCGTTTACACTATTCTCTCTTTTTTTTTTAACTTCACTATAAAAAGAATTAAAGAAATTTACATAAATACCACACAATTTGTTCGAATTTACATATCAACACCTAAAGTTTTAAATTTATACTCATGACACATTGGCGCCATAACTTTTGCATGAAAATGTGTATTTGATTTTTAATGTTAAAGATTTTACTGGCATGCATGTAATTATGAATCTTTAGGTGTTTGATATTTAAATACATAAGAATTGTTCGGTATGTATGTATATTCCCTGAAGAATTAAAATTGTTATTTGATTATTTATAGAGGGTCATTTACTCATTTTAGTCCTAGACTATATAAAATATCTGAATTAGCCTGGACTGATTAAGTAGGAACCAAAATAATACCATCATTAAAAGTAAACAGAAATTGAAGTTGAGTGAATGGAAGCTTTTGAAATTATTTTAAGAATTTAAATCTTGACATTTTTACACTATTTAATTTTCTATTTTGTTTGAAATAGAAAATTTGATAGTCTCATTTTTAATAAGATCTGTGAACTTTGACTTCAATTTCCATTACTTCTAACGGTTGTATGATTTTGGCATTTATTTCAAGAGTTTGGGGATTAAATTGAACTTCTACATGGTATAGGTTTAAAATAACCATTCATAAAAAGATTGGAGGATCAGTTTGGTTATTTTCAAGATTTCACTATTCTTCTTTTGTATTTGCAGGATCGCCATAGCTAGAGCACTATATCGCAAATCCTCAATACTGATCTTAGATGAAGCAACTTCTGCACTGGACAGCAGATCTGAGCTATTGGTCAGGCAAGCCCTGGAGCGTCTGATGGAAAACCACACTGTGAGTGTAATTAACTATTTGCTTGAATTAGTATATTTATTTGAAATACAAATCTTTTTTTATGAAATGGCTATGTATACCAGATTACATAAATGCTAAGCTGTTTTTGTTGAAATTTAACATGAGCTTCCCTAGAAATATTTAAAATAAAATGATATAATGCAACAAAAGGTTATTTAAAATCTAGTTGAACTTTTTGAGATAATTATATTGGGAGATGCGGATACATGTTTGAGAGATTTGAAGTAAAACATAAAATAGGAGCGCACAAAATCAGAAAAACAGTGAACACAAGATTTAACGTGGAAAAACCTAAGAACGGGAAAATCACGGAGCCACATCGCATCAAGAAATCGGCTATGAAGAAAATGTAAATAATTGTACAAATTACACTATACTCAACCCTCTCTAAATTTTAGAATACTTTAGGACACTCATCTCCTCTTCTTTTCATAAGAGAAATTGAAATCCAACATACAACACAATCCTGCAGCGAAGCCAAAGCTTTAAGTGAAAACTGTCTAACTCTGTTTGCTAGCAACGGGGCCCGCGATAGTGGAGTTGTCTTGCTCCAACCTCCGGGTGTTGCAGTGTCGAGCTCTTGGGTTCTAAAACATGGAGTTGGCATTGTAGTGCTCCCCACCAGGTGCCGGAGTGTCGTGCTCTCGGGTTCTGAACTTGTACTGGGAGTGGCGGCATTGCCTAATAGGCATAGGGACGATGTGCACAGTAAAATTTTTTTTTGAGGAGTTGTGTCCCCAAACCCAATACAAAAGGCGTGTCACGGCCCCCCTCTTTCAAGTGATCGTTGAGACTGAGGTCTTTGAGTGACAAATTGATCGACACAATTTGGCTCCACATAGTAAGAAGTTATTAGAATTTGACAATTATCAAAGTTGGTGTTAGAAACGAGAAGCAATCCGCAATTACATAGTAAAAATTTGGGGGAATTACATACATACCATTCAAACCTTAGTTATTTACATAACTAAACGAAACTAACAAAAGTGGTTTCAATTTTGTTGTGAAGTTTCATATTTTGTTGATAACATGAAATGGAACATAGCAGAATGTTATTTTTGTAACTAGCTAAATATTTAGGTGTTATGTATTTATTTGTGATTTAAAAAACAAATTTGTTTGAGTGGATGCTTGTTCATCACTTTTGCATTTGAATCCATTTATTTTATATATATATATATATTAAACTTGTCCCTGATGAGTATTAGGGTTTTCAGGTTCTCATTATTGCACATAGAATTGAGACGATGATGACGGCCGACAGGGTTCTCCTGGTTGAAGGAGGAAAGGTGGAGGAGGTCCCAAAATCATCCCTACTCTCCCCAGATGGTCATTTAGCATCCATTCTTAACTCGTACGATCACAACTCATTTCATTATTCTTTTTTTATTTTTATTTTTTAATGCCTATTAATGATATAAAGAAGGAATATTTGACATATATGCCATAGTTGGCATTGGCATTTGCATGCATGCCTCCCAATTCTTATGTCTTTATATATCTAACACTCAAAGCTTCAATTTTGACATGTATGCCATTTTTCCTTTTCTTCTAAAAAAAGCCAAAAATGGTGATATTTTCAATGTGATATGAAATATTTGGATGATATAAATAAAAAAAAAAAAAAAAGTATACTTTAGATGTTAGACATGTAAATACATAAGAGTTGGGAGTGCCTCCATAAAGAAATGTTAGAATTGCAATGCTGCCCAGTTCTGTGACCCATCTAAACTTGCAGTTCTGCAGATACAGGAGCAAATTTTTGATCAACCAGACCAACTATTTGTGTCCTTAATGCACAAGGTATTTCTTTAGATCGTGCTTGTGAATGAAGCCAGAAGAAGTCGTTTTGGATCATGCTTATTGTTTATTATTTATTTTTATTTTTTAAAGTTTATTTATGTTTTCATTTTTTAAGTAAAAAATATATTTTTATTTATATTTAATGTTAAATAAATTGATTTATGAGTTTGTAGCAGGGGGGTTGATAGACAGGGCAGTATTGATCGCTGGGACGGGCCCGTGGCTGACAATGGGGATAGTTATTTTTTAAAATATTGACACTATCCATCATAGGCTTATGCAGCTGACTCGAATGTTCATAAAAGTGCACCTAATGTTACATTTTTTATCTTATCTGCTATTTAAAGCTTTTATCTATTATTGAAGGCCGTGAAAT
Source organism: Phalaenopsis hybrid cultivar (assembly GCA_002079205.1). Taxonomy (NCBI): domain Eukaryota; kingdom Viridiplantae; phylum Streptophyta; class Magnoliopsida; order Asparagales; family Orchidaceae; genus Phalaenopsis; species Phalaenopsis hybrid cultivar. The sequence goes on along the minus strand of JXCR01032098.1, from coordinate 53,545 downwards.
TTTTAAATTGTTAAATTTTGAATGATTAAAATGTTATATTTAATATTTTAAGTTGTTTTTATTATGTAAAAATCTCAAATAATAAATCAAAGACCAGAACTAAAAAAATGGGCATTATTATTATTATTATTATTGAAACATATTATAAATAAATATTTTATAGTCTAATTTGCCAAGCCGTGCAAAATTAATAATTAACATTATAAAATTTAATAATAATAAATTTATTTTATTTAAAAAAAAATCTAACTTATTTTATTTGTTGTATCAAACGATTTTATTTTAATCAAATTATATTTAAAAATTTTACATTAGTAGCATTTTTAATTATATATATATATATACATGCGTAAAGCAACATATAAAGAGGAAAACATGCATAGCACATAAATTCTTAGGGCATTCATATATCTAACACCTAAACATTCACATTTTTATGCATAAAGCATATGCCCATGGCATCAAAATTGCCACTATTTTAACTCTTAATAAGTGAAATGCACATTTTCATGCATAGGTAAGGGGAAAAAAAATATTACATCAAGATTTCTGATGCAAAATTGCATCAAGACTCCAATCATAATATGTCGCATGTACGGCCCAGGTCTAGCCTCACTGAATACAAAAAACTAAATATTTAATATATGGCGGGGCCGAACACATTGTAATCGAAGTGCTGATACAATTTAGCATCAAAACTCATGATTTAATATTTTATGATATGTCTGTAAAAAATGAAGTTTAGGTGATAGATATGTAAATTCAAAAAAAAATGAGTAGCATGTATGCAAAACTTCCTAAAATTATACGATATTTAGCATCAAAATATGCATAAATCAGATAAACAACCCACATTACATAAAAATTTTGTGAGAATCACACTGACGGATAAGATCCCAATGCAGGTCAGAGTATGAAGATTATACGGGCGTCCACAAAGTCTTTTCCAAACNCATTATTGCACATAGAATTGAGACGATGATGACGGCCGACAGGGTTCTCTTGGTTGATGGAGGAAAGGTGGATGAGATCCCAAAATCATCCCTACTCTCCCCAGATGGTCATTTAGCATCCATTCTTAACTCGTAGGATCACAACTCATTTCATTATTATTTTTTTATTATTTTTTTATTCATACTATTGATATAAAGAAGGAATTTTTTGACATATATGCCATAGTTGGCATTGGCATTTACATGCATACCTCCCAATTTTTATCTTTGTATATCTAACACTTAAAGCTTCAATTTTGACATGTATGTCATTTTTCCTTTTCTTCTAAAAAAGCCAAAATGGTGATATTTTCGATGTGATATGAAATATTTGGATGATATAAATATAAAAAAAACATACTTTAGATGTTAGATAAGAAATGTTAGAATTGCAATGTTGCCCAGTTCTGTGATCCATCTAAAATTGCAGTTTTGCAGATACGATCAATATGAAAAGGTGAGCTGAGCTTGACTTCGAATTGTTTTTAAATTATAAAACGTTTCATAGGCTTATTCAGCTCTCAAATGTTCATAAAAGTGCACCTAATGTTACTAATTAGATGGGCTCGGGTTAAGTGTATACAATGACTCAAAATATATATTTTTTTTTTTGATATAATAAGCGATTATTTCATGCCAATCATAATATAAAATAATATTTTAACCTTTCAAAAATTAAATAATTTTTTAATCACATTTTTCATTACGTTCACCCATTTATCTTATCTGCTTATTACTCTTTTTATCTGCTATTTAAAGCTTTTATCTATTATTGAAGGCCGTGAAATTTTTAAATTGTTAAACTTTTATGTTTAGAATTTAATATTTAATATTTTAAGTTATTTTTATGTAAAAATCTCAAATAATAAATCATAGACCAGAATAAAAAAATTACATAAATAAAAAATGGACATTATTATTATTATTATTATTATTGAAACATATTATAAATAAATATTTTATAGTCTAATTTGCCAGGACGTGCAAAATTAATAATTAACATGATAAAATTTAATAATAATAAATTTATTTTATTTTAAAAAAATCTAACTGATTTTATTTGTTGTATCAAACGATGTCAATCATTTAATCAAATTATATTTAAAAATTTTACATTAGTAGCATTTTTAATTATATATATATATATATATATTAAACGTAAAGCAACATATAAAGAGGAAAACAAGCATAGCACATAAATTCTTAGGCACTCATACATCTAACACCTAAAACATTCACATTTTTATGCAAAAAACATATGCCCATGGCATCTAAATTACCACTATTTTAACACTTAATAAGTGAAATGCACATTTTCATGCATAGGTAAGGGGAAAAAAATATTTCATCAAGATTCATGATGCAAAGCTGTATCAGAACCCTAATCACAATGTGTCGTATGTACGGTCCAGCCTCGCTCAATAAAAAAAAACTAAATAGTTTAATATACAACAAGGCAGGACCATACACGTGACAGATTGTGATTGTAGTCTTGATACAGTTTTACATTAAAACTCCTGATATAATATTTTATGATATGACTGTAAAAATTGAAGTTTAGGTAATAGATATGTAAATTCAAAAAAATTGAGCAGCACGTATGCAAAACTTCCTAAAATTATATGAGATTTAGCATCAAAATATGCATAAATCAGATAAACAACCCACATTACATAAAAATTTTGTGAGAATCACACTGATGGATAAGATCCCAGTGCAGGTAAGAGTATGAAGATTATACGGGCGTCCACAAAAGTTTTTCCACTAGAAGAAACAGAGCATGGAAAGAAAGACTTTCTGTTACTCACTTGGGATTTCTAAGAACAATTATAACAGAGTCGCCGCGGAGGAACATCTTACTGATGAACCTGTCTTTGTTCACAGGCAATGCTTTCTTCTTTCCTTTCCCTGTTTTTGGTACCTGCAGACATATTTGATTCAGAAACCAGGCCAGGAGAAAGTTTATTAAAAATGGGGGCATCTTAATTTTAACATTTATGCCTCACAAATCTTTCATATCAAATTGAAACATTTCTATTTACAAAAACTAGCACCAGGTGCTATTTTTGAACTACTGAACATGTGTATTTACGCATGCCTCAATCAAACCATTGAAAATTTGATAAAAATGAAAAATATGGGTTGGGGTTTTATCATGAATTTTGATATTTGAATGAGAATTTGAAAAATGGATGAAGAGGGTGATTGGTTTGCAAATAATAGTGTTTCAGGTGGTCTGTATATACTTGCCCCAAAAAAATCACTATTTTGACTTTTAAAAGGTAGAATGCGCATTTTTATACTTAGATAAGGTTGTATGTATGTAAAACTTGAAGTTTAGATGTTAAAAATGTAAATATATAGTAATTCGGTGATATGCATGTAAATGCCCCATATGACAATATTGAGTCAAAAGTGATCTCATAAAATTTGTCATTGAAATACATAGCAATTCAGTGGTATGTATGTAAATCTTCCATTTTATTTCAAAAAAAAAAAGAGAGAGAGAGCACCTCGGTCCACATCTCCCTGACATTTTCAAGAACCATGTTGCAGTGGCGATCGAAGGCTCTGACACGTCCGAGAAGCTTCCTATTGTTTCGGCAATTAATAAGAACCTGCGGCAACACGATATGTACACACAACCATATTTTGAAGCCAAAACCACAAATAAATAAAAATGATACTCAAATATGAAAATGAAACAGCGTTGATTCATTAAATTTAAGCGCTGCGAGGATAAGAAAAATCAGAAAATGTCGCAAAAGTAATAACATTCAATCAGGTCAAGTAAGGTCCTCAAAGGGTTACTTGGGGTGGGTACTGATTGCGCTCATTTCATTCAAAGGCAAAATACATAAAACTACATATTTTTTAGCAACATAACATATAAACACCTATTTAATCTACTTCCAAATATACTTCAAATATTAGGTCTTTCAACCTTATATTGATCCCATGAAAGGTCCTTTAAATTGCTAAAATGAGAAATTTACCGTCTGGAATAATTTGAAGAGGACAGATTGAATGGAAGAAAGACATTTATGGACTAACAGTGCTAGCTTAAAAGGTATTCATGAAAAAAAAAAAATGCATGTGAAACTTTTAAAAAAATGAGCACTTGCATCTTTAGAAAAGAGAAATAAAATTGTTTAGCTACTTCAAAGAATCTAAGTGAAAGTTAGCTAAAAATATAATTGAAACTTGATCATCAAAGTTTGGAAGGAAAGGAAACATTATCCGACACAACCTTTAAGGACTTCAAAGGTAATACAAACTTCTATCCATCACCAAATACATTACACTGAAGTAAAATTCAATTAGGGCCTTAAACTTAGAGGTGTCAAAACTCATCCGACACGCCAACTAGACTAGAACTCGATTCAAAAAATCAAAGTTTAGATGGACTTGAATAATTTTTCGGTCTCTTTGGGATTAAGTATCCTAATTTATTTGATCCGCCAACTTGAGATTGACTCGAAACTGATTTAGTCAACCTGTAAACCCGAATTTGACCTGAGATTGGTTAAAATTTGGCCCGAATTTGACCCAAATTTGACACAGATAACTACAATGCTTTATGTTAAACTGGTTTAGGGTCAACTTATATTCGGCTAAATTTGGTCAAAGCAATTTCAAGTCGGGTCAATTTTGGGTCAGACCTGAACCAAACCGCAAGCCTGATTTGACACCCCTATTTGATCTAATGGTTTATAACCTCACTTGTATCCTTGAGATAAGGAGCTTAAACCCCTACTCTTTCACCTAACTGATATTTAAAAAAAAATTATAAATATTTTCTGTTGTCACTCATCTCTATGCATTTTTCTATAATCAGCCCTATGCCCCCATTAATATATGATGCATGGGGATGATTTATTATCTTTAAAAAAAAATTACACCATGATCTGCCTTCCTTGTAACCTTGTTTGACACCACTGCTCGACTATGTCAGAGAACTAAAGAAGAAAAGGGATTGGAACCAGCTTTATTATTAAGATGGGCAATATTATTTGTTCAAGTATTTGGCAAAATAATACGGAGGGGGGAGGGGCGCAAAATTACTAAATTGTATGAAGTATATAAGAAAAAAATTATTAAATTTTATTATTTACATAAAGAAATCTCAAAGTCCAAGGTAGGCAATTGTCCGCCCTCGATATACCCTGGTTCCATTCCTGAAAATAATGCATTGCTTACCCAAAAAATAAATATCTAATGATCTGCATCATTCCAGTATCTTTATTTAACAAGAAAAAAATTTTAATCAGCTACATGAACAGAACAAATTAAAAATTGATTCATAATGTATCATACCTGAGTATTTTGCTTGACGCTCATCATCAAAACAGATAGAGGACCAGTGTTGAACTCCTCCTCCTCTTTCTTTCCGACCTGAGAAAAGATAGTATAAGGTTTCCAAAGTTTCTAGCACCAGAACAGAAATCGTTTAAACAGATTTCAAAAAAGAATTAGAGCTCTGTAATGATTAGTTCAATAAATGCTAGATGAATGGCTCGAGTGAAAATTTAAAATAGTNAAGGATTCATGTAGCCGACCCCACGTAGTGGGATTAAGGCTTTGTTGTTGTTGTTGTTGTTGTTGTTGTAGCCCTTCTCTCAACTTCCTCTTACAGATCGAACTCCAAGTAGGCATCCATTCCAAGGATTGTATAATCATGGATTGGAACCAGCTTTATTTTTAAGATGGGCAATATTATTTGTTCAAGTATTTGGCAAATATAATGTGGAGGGGGGAGAGGGCGCAAAATTACTAAATTGTATAAAGTACATAAGAAAGAAATTATTAAATTTTATTATTTATATAAGGAAATCTCAAATTCCAGGGTGGGGGCAATTGCCCTTCCTGGATATACCCTGGTTCCATTCCTGAAAATAATGCATTGCTTACCCAAAAAAAAAAATGTAATGATTTGCATCATTCCAGTATCTTTATTTAACAAGAAAAAAATTTTTAATCAGCTACATGAACAGAACAAGTTAAAAAGTGATTCACAATGTATCATACCTGAGTATTTTGCTTGACGCTCATCATCAAAACAGATAGAGGACCAGTGTTGAACTCCTCCTCCTCTTTCTTTCCGATCTGTGAAAAGATATTATAAGATTTCTAAAGTTTCTAGCATCAGAACAGAAATCGTTTAAACATATTTCAAAAAAGAGTTAGAGCTCTGTATGATTAGTTCAATAAATGCTACACGAATGGCTCGAGTGAAAATTTAAAATAGCCCAGATGCAATAATAAAATGAACAAAAGCAAGATTCTTGGTATATATTTTCAGTGTATTTAAAATTTGTAAAACTGTAAGTGTGGAGAGATGCATTTATAAGCTTCATGTATCATATAATTCAAACTTCAAATATGACAGAAAATCAACATGCCACATAATTTGCATAGAATATATTTTGAAATTAATACAGCCAATAATTTCAAATAATTCACGAAGACAATCATAAATTGGTATTTAAGATTCATGATAACTAAAATAAAGATTGAATGTGGTCAAAATCAAGTTCTTGATGTTATCTGTGTTAGACTAAGCAAACTTCAATTTGGTCTGAAGAAAAACTTACATCAGCATCATCTGCCATTATCTACAACCTGCATAAAATTAAAAGAAAAATAGTTAATTCATGTAAAAAAATCATTGTGAAGATAAGATGAATAAAAAATAAATTTAAAAAAATGTGCAACAACAGATATCAAAATAACATTACGAGAAATGTAAACTTGTAGTTGGTAGTTGGAGTACTNAAAATAGTTAATTCATGTAAAAAAATCATTGTGAAGATAAGATGAATGAAAAAATAAATTTAAAAAAATGTGCAACAACAGATATCAAAAGAAAATTACGAGAAATGTAAACTTGCAGTTAGTAGTTGGAGTACTGTGTCCTAAAGGATGACAAATAGACTTAATACAACATGAGTTTAAATGAATATAATATATATATTTATATTATTGTATGTTCTTAAAATTCCGCAATATGAAGAACATTATCTAAAAAGTTCACGACAAAACAATAGGACTCTATTTGCCATATAACTTACAAGTTACAAGAGATTCATGACTAACCAGATTTATGACTCAAATAATAAACTTATAGGGGAGGGTAGCGTAATATAGGCANAACAATAGGACTCTATTTGCCATATAACTTACAAGTTACAAGAGATTCATGACTAACCAGATTTATGACTCATATAATAAACTTATAGGGGAGGGTAGCGTGATATAGGCAAGCGAGATCCACTGTGGGGTAAATTTTCTTGCAAAGAAAGCTAATGACAAAAGTATAAAAAATTGAGAAGATCTTATGATTTTTTTTATTTTGAAAGGAATGTGATCAAATTGATTTAAACGGCGTTTAGGAGAAAAAAAAGCGTCAAAGAGATAAAGTTATTAGGGAATATGTATGATGAAATAATGCCAAGGTTTACAAAAAGCATTCAAGTCACTAAAGAGTTCAAAAACACTATAATTACAATATTTATCAACATTAAGTGTGTGCATTCTTGTATTGGTCATGCATATGCATAAAAAACTATCCAAAATTAGGTAAAATGGTGTATTCTATTTTTTCGTTGGTGCACTTTTGTGTNATTAAGTGTGTGCATTCTTGTATTGGTCATGCATATGCATAAAAAACTATCCAAAATTAGGTAAAATGGTGTCTTCTATTTTTTCATTGGTGCGCTGTGGTAGTCTTTTGCTATTATGTGATGGAATTTAAAATTATTTTAACATGTATAAAATAGAACGTGTTTAAAAAGAATAGATGCTACATTGGAGTGCTTGGCAACCTGTTGGTTTAGTCTCGGGTTGTAAGATTTAAGTTGTCTTCTGATTTCCCCTTATCCAATTCATATGCACCATCCAGTGGATATGTAAGATTGTAGTTGTTGGATCCTAAATTATCTTTCGAGAAACACATCCCCAGAGTTAGAGCTGAGAGGATGGTAGAAGAAGAGAGAGATTCGAGAGAGAGAGAAACGTTTTGTCTTTATTTATGCCGTGACCGTTTATTTATAGGGGCCTAAAAACACAGTTACAAAAAAGAGGGAACAGTTAAGATAACTGCTCAAACAACTGAATTCTATCAAATGAGAATTTCATTATAATACAAAGAAAATATGATATATGTTGACTTTCACCGAGGGATCCAGTTGATCGATGAAAGTCCTTCGATCACTCGATCGCGTCATCTCATCGGATGGATTCGCCAGTCACCAAATTTATCGGTCGCTAGGTATGTCGGTCGATCAGTTCGTGGTGGTCAAAAGACTGTTATCTGTCGATATTCGCTCTTCGGTTCGGAACTTTGATCGCCCAGGGTCTCCTTCCTTGATTGTTCGATCCTTTGAGATTCGTGCGGGCATTTTTTCCTTATACAATAGTGAACAGAAACAAAGCCTTGAGTTTCAAAATTTAAATGCATGGAGTTCAACTGTATGTGGAAAATTAAAAATTAAACTTGAGATGAGCTTAAATTGAGATTAAGATTTATCCTGTACAAGATTATTCATTCACCTAGGTTGAGTTTATACATAAATAGTGGTTTAAAGAATGCAATTCATAACTTTTTGCTTGAATATAATCTCTTCTAATGTTTAATGGTGTGTGTAAGTTGTATTTATAATTCCTTCAAGTGTAATACTCGTATGACTACAAACTACCTATTTTTGAGGTATGTCGCTTCTTGTAATAGCATAAAGCTTGATCTTTTTTTAAAATATTTTGATAATTTGTTCATTGTCTGCCTCTACATAATTTGTTACTGGCTACCTTCGTACTCTCGATTTTGATAAAAATATATTATATATAGAAAATATGATTTTGTGGAAATTTGGTTGTCTGCTTATTGATTTATTTGTTTCTATGTTCTCTCAAAAAATATTTAATTTTTGCGCTAATTTCATCATCAATCGGCTTAAAGACTATTTGTGTTTCTTTTCATTAACAGAAACTGAGTTGTCAACTTGATTGATAACTAGTAAGTTGTCAATTTGGTTGAAAACTATTAAGTCGTGACTTCGTTCACAAATTATTTTTTTTCTTGTATGAACGCATACCAGGCTTTTTGTTGATGATATCCTTCTTGTGAATAAGAATAGAGATAGAGTTCATGAAAAATTTGATTTATGAAAGTCTACATTAGAGTCTAAAGATCTTCATTTGAATAGATCTAAAATTGAATGCATTGAATGTATTTTAGTAGTAGTAGATGGTAGACTTGTAACAATAGGTGATCAAGTCATTAGAAGGCGTGAACATTTTAGATACCTTGGGTCTATTGTTCATGGTGATATAGATGGGGATGTTTAAGTAGAATTCAAGTTGGATGGTTGAAATGGAGGAATGCGTCAGGGTGTGATAGAAACGAACAACTTAGATTTAAAGGAAAATTTTATACGATGGTGGTGAGACCTGCAACGCTTTATGGTGCAAAATGTTGGCCTTTCAAAGAGAAGCATAAACTAAAGTTAATGTTGTTGAGATGAGAATGCTTAGGTTGATGAGTGGTTTAACACTTAGAGATAAAATGTGAAACGATTGTATCTATGAAAGGGTTGGTGTAGCTCAAATGGAAGACAAGATTAGAGAGAGTCGTCTTAGATTGTTTGCTCACATTAAACATCAACCATCTGAAGTTCCGGTTAGGAGAGTAGATGCTTTAAATTTGACTTATGTTACGAAAGGTAGAGGTAGACCTAAAAAAACTTGGGCATCTTGTATAAAATATGATCTTAATTTATTATAATTAAATGAAAATATGACACTCAATAAGACACAATAGAGAATAATGATTCATGTAGCCGATAACACTTAATAGGATAAAGACTTATTGTTATAAAAGCATACCGAGCATCATATTATTTGGATTAAAAAAATCCTAAACCCAAGTCATCTCGCATAAATTTAGGTGGTGGATTTTTAGAATTTTTTAATTNTAAATTCCTAAAATGAGGAATTTACCATTTGGAATAATTTGAAGAGGAAGAGGAACATTTATGGAATAACAATGCTAGCTTTAAAAGTATTCATGAAAAAAAAAATTTTGCATGCGAAACTTAAAAATAAAAAAGAGCACTTGTATCTTTAGAAAAGAGAAATTACAATGTTTAGCTACTTCAAAGAATCTGAGTGAAAGTTAGGGCCAGTTTGGGGAAGCTTATCAGATGCGGCAGCGGTATGAAAACGCCGCAGTCGTGTTTGAAAAACACGTTCGGACCAACCTTTTTGTGCCGCTTCGACGCAGTTAGAAAATATTGTTAATAGATGGCGAAACTTGGAAGGGGCCGCGTCCTGCGTTAGCTTCGCGCGTTATGGTGAAGAAATTCCTCCCATGCCCCTCTCTGCTCCTCCTCGCCCTCGCCCTCAGCTCCTTCCTAGCAGCGGTGGACACAAATTAGGTAACATTACAACCTCTGCTCTCCCTCGCCCTCCTAACGAAACCCTATTTTCCCGCCTTAAATGAGGTATGCCTTCGACTCTTCACTTGGGCCTCGTTGCATTTTTGTGCGGATGCATCATTGTTTGTTTCGGAGGTTAGATGCAGTTTTTACGGAATGTTGGATGCTAGATCTGAATTTTCGAATGAGTGGTTTTTTATATTTTACCTTCTTATAGTTTGGATGAGTGATCTGAACATAACTTTTCAATATTTTGCTTGGTAAAGTTGGAATAACTATTGCTCATCCATTTGGATGATCACACTTCACCTGTTATATTATTTTGTGAGTATTTACTGTTCCTCTGGAAAGAAGAAAGGGCCGAACAAAATAACTGATGTACTATAGACATCGTTTTCTCTCAATCTCTTTGTAGAGAAAGGGACTGCTGTATTATAGAAAGAAAGGGTAGATTGGACTTGAATTTTATGACCCCTTTATCAGCTAATTTTATGGTATATATTTATCTCAAGTCTCTTTTCATCTTGTATTTTTTGCTCGTATGAATTCGAGTATACCCTTATATATGGGCTTCAGCTGGTTGGTGATGGGTTCATTTAGAAACTTTCTTCTTCATGTGTTGCTCTTGGCAAATTTTATCCATTCAGGGTGAATACTTCACCTTGTGCTTTTCAAAATCTGAGGATTTATATTGTGTATCTTACAGTTTTCACAAAATATAATGGGGCATTTACATACGTATGCCTTCCTGTTCCTATGATCAAATTTCATGGTTGGAAATGTTGGAATTGCAATAGTGGAATTTTTGAATGCTTGGGATCTATTTTCTGATTGGAATGCACGAGAATATTTTCAATTCCTGTGATTTGTAGAGAAGAAATATAAGGGGGATTTACATACCTGCCACTTCATTTCCTATTCAAATCCTATTCACTGTTGCAAGAAAATATAATGGGGGATTTACATCCATACCACTATCCAGTTACAATTTGAATTACTATGCTCCTTAGTTAGAAAATATATAATGGGGCATTTACATAACGCAATTCTTTGAAAAAGCTCTTTAGTTGTATAATGGGGCATTTATTGGCCTTGGAGTCCTATGTATATGGCGTTGGTGTTGAGATGAGTTGCAAGCTATCTCTGGAATGGGACATTCTTTGAATGTTGTCCACTTCTGATACATGCAAGTTGTAATTGGCAGTTAGTAGACAATTTTTTTTTCAAGAAATCAATACATGCAGTATTTTGACAGTTTCAAGAAATCAATACATGCAATACATGCATGAATTCTTTCAGTTTCATTTCTGTGTTGATGATTTTAATCATCCTAGGTATGCTCGGTTCTGGATAATGAAATTTACTTGATTTTTTTTCCAATGTTCGAGTCATGAAATCAGTCTTTTATTCAGGAATGTTTGAGCTTAATGGCCCCTATTTATGTTTTATTGGTGGTACTTATTTTCTTCATTAATGTACCAATAAAATTTTCCAATGTTGGAGTCATGGTTTGTGGCTATTGCTTTATTGTCACACTTGGTTATTGTGCTGGTTTTCAGAAATGGGTAAGGCTGGAAATTGAAGGGCTGATTGGTTATGTGTTGGTTATGTGCTTGGTTTTTAGAAATGGGTAAGGGTGGAATTGGGTAAGGCTGGAAATTGAAGGGCTGTAATTTGGCAAGGTTGGAATTGGGTAGGGCTGGAATTGGTATTCCGTGCTGTTTTTACCGTATGCAATTAATTGGTTCTCATTACTTTACTGTTGTGATTGGGGTAGGCTGGAAACCGTATGAATCATGCAAATTGAACTGTATTTCAAAGGGTGGTTTAACCGCAGCATGTATTTGAATCCCATGAACGGCCACAAGGATTTCTTAAGATGGATATTGAATTGTTTTTAATGAATTGTATTACTATGTCTATTGTAGTTCAGTTGGACATTATCAATAATTAGCTTTATACTTGTGCAATTACTTCTTCAATTATTTTATTATGCCTCTTAGCTTGGAATATGATTTTCTTTATGTTTATGCAATTCTTCATATAGTTCCAACATGACTAAAACAAATAAAGGTGGTCCGACAGCTATGTGAGATAAGGAGTTTACGAATATTTTTGCAATCTCTGTATTACGGAAATTAAAATCGATAATATGCCAACCAAGTATTTCAATAAGGAAGGTTGACAAAATATTATAAAAAATGTTCAAAGAATTGACAAGGAGAGATTACGACAGACTCAAATTTAAAAATAAATGGGATCAATTGAAGAATGAGTAGAAAATTTGGAAGGAGCTCAAACGCGTATCTACCGGTTTGGGTTAGGATTCCATTAAGTAGACAATCGATGCCCCAGATAAATGGTGGGCTGAGAAAATGGAGGTAATATTTATAATCTCATTTTGATTTACATATTTTTTTCTAATAAACTCACTTAACCCCCTCTATTACAATGTCACAAACAATGCCGTCAGCGAAGAAATATAAGCAGTGCGGAATTGACCCGAACTTTGAAGAAAAAAGCGACATAATGTTTAAAGAGGTTGTCGCGACTGGAAAGTTTGCATTCAACCCTAGTGAGATGGGTTTTGCAGGCATACCAAATGACTTCCCACTTGAGCAGTTGACAATTGATGAAGAAGTGCGTAGTAACTAGAGGGAGATGGAGGAGTCCAGTTCACCTTCAAAGAGGCTCAGACTTGGTAGAAGAAATAAAGAAAAGGAAACTTGTGAAAACCTCATTTGATCGACTCATAGAAGTCTTTGGTGCTCCACCACCTGCTTCAGTTTCTGACAACACTATCTTAAAACGTCTATGAACTTTAGCTTCTCTTCCTGAAGTAGTTGCAGACAAACACTTTCATGCAAAGTGTGTGAAAAAACTCGATGATCAAACCCGTAGACAAATATTCATGGTGTTGCAGCTGGAATTGTGCATCGAATATTTGTGTGTTTTGATGGATGAATGACTTTTTTTTATTTATTATTTGTAGCTTTTGTTGTGTTATAAACTTCTAAATGGGTAATTTTAATATGTTGCCCTTTGTATGGATCTTTTTTTTTAGTTGTACTTTTATATGATTCATGTTTGTCAATAAGTTGATCTTTATATATTTTCATTTTAAGAGCTTCATTTCTTCCTTTCTTATTTCTTTCTCCTACTATGCATTAACAATTGCTGAAATAACACTTTTGTCAATAAGTTGATGTTGTGTTATAAACATCTTTTTCTTTTATAATGAATCCACAGCAGGAACGTCGTAAAAGAATGGCATGGGCTGCAGCTATTGCAATATTGTTGTTAGAGTATTACCGATCCATCAGTGTTTGTATACCTCGTATGACGTCCAACTTTGTTGGGGATAAATGGGTAGGTGAGATGCTTTCTGAACATCCAATAAAGTTCAGCAACATATTTCAAATGAGTGTACTTATTTTTATGGATCTCCTGCACGAGTTATCTCTGAATCACGGCCTCCAAGCTTCTTTTAGAACTACGAGAAGGGAGGTTGTTATGGTATGACTCGTATACTATATAGGGACAGATGGTGGAACAAAGCGGAGCAGAGCAGAAGAATCTGTTCAAATCGAGAAGTTATGTTATGTGGGTTGGGGGTGCGGGGGCAACGCCCCGCGGTACGGTACATGGATAATATTGTAATTACAAATTATACTTAGGATTTACTCCTGGGGTTATAAATTGGCTTGTTTATAACCTCAGGAGGTATCCCTAAATTCTATAACCCTTTTCTGAATATTGAAAGGAATCGCTGCTCTACCCCCAAAGACATAGACATCTTTGCCGAAGCTTGTTAAATCTTCGTGTTCTTCTAGATTTGTGTCGATTCCTGTTTTTCTTCGTCATAATTTCTCAACAAGTGGTATCAGAGCAGGTTCTAGAGCAAGAAAGAAAATTTTCAGGGTAGGAAGGACTGGCGATTTGTGTCATTAGGGTTTCGACGCAGGAAAATGAATCGCGACTTTCGATGACGAAGAGGGCAACAGTTCAGCCAGAGAGATTCGGCGACGAAGAAGACAAGGTTCGGGCTTCGTCGGTATTTCGATTCGCGAATCGCGGGCACCACGATAGCAGAGAGGAGTTCGCGAACTGCGGATTTGGATCGTGACAGAGAATCGTAGCTTTCAGGTTCTGGTTTTCAACAGGAATCGTGGCGTTCACAGTTTGGAGGATCGTTCGGCGAACTTCGACAGTCACCGCGATCAGGGGCGCAAAAGGAAACTTTGGTCGGAGCCTGGAGCTTAGGTTCAGCAGGAGATTTGTTTCCTTGCTGGTTCTGGAGGTGGAACCGGAAAGTGGAGGCGTTTTCAGAAGCTTGTGATCCGATTCCTCTGCTGGAGAACAAAATTTGGAAGGAAAGTTCTGATTGTTCCCTTCTTGGCGTGCGGAGATCGAGAAAGAAAGTTCGCGGGAGACGCGGAAAGGATTGCAAGCGATTTTCGAATTCTTTGCGGGAGAAGCTCTCAATCGCGGCGTGAAAGGAAGGTTCGGGTGCGAGATTGCTTGTTCGAATTTCCTTTGGCGAAAGATTTCCTCAATATTTTCTGGAGAAGATTGCCTTTGCTGGTTGGAAGGAATATCTAGTTCAGATTTGATTCCTTTGCTGGACACGAGCAAAGACTGAAGAAAATTTGGAAGGACTCCGAATTTTCTTGGCTGGGGTTTTTCTGAAATTCCTTTGTTGGAGGCGTTGCTTGCGGGATTTTGGTCCAAAATTTCTTTGTTGCACGCGGTGCTATTCCAGGACGCGGAAGCATGGAACAGGTGAAGGATTTTGAAGGAATTAAAAACAAAAATCGTTGCAAGATTAATTTTCAAGATGACAATTTTTTGTGCAAAGTTTGAGGTGATGAAGTTTGATGAAACTGAAAATTTAGGTTGTAACAAACATGAGTAAAAGATCTGTTGGCTCAACAGAGAATCTTGAAAACTCTGCGGGCAGCAAAATCAGATGCAATGGATGATAAAGATTGAGAAAAATTACAACAACGAGCGACAGCAACTATACGCCTATGTCTGACAGATGAAGTTAAGTATCACGTGATGAATCTAAAATCTACAGGAGAGATGGAAGAAATTGAAAACTCAGTTTATGGCTAAATCTCTGACGAATAAATGTATCTGAAACAAAAACAGTATGGGTTGAAGATGCAAGAAGGTTCTGATCTGGAACAACATGTTAATGGAGTCAATCAAATAATCATGAATTTATTCCAGCTTGATGTGGCTGTTGAGGATGAAGATCGAGCAATGATTTTGTTGTGTTTACTGTCTTCTTCATATGTACACCTGGTGACTACTCTTACATATGGGAAAGAACTATCAAAGTTGATGAAATTACTGGCTCACAACCATCGGAAGCAGAATGCAGAGGAAAGCTCTCATGGCAACAGTTTATATGTGAAGGGTAATCAGGATCGTGGAAGGAAGAAAGATGAGAGTTTTAGAAGGCGAAATTCCAGATTCAAGTTCAAAGGTAAAAGGACAATTCATTGCTACAATTGCAAGAAATCTGGTCATATGAAGAGAGATTGTCCAAAGCTCAAGAAGCAGACTAGGTAGAAAGATAATGAATCATCGAAGATTATAAATGTGGTGTAGAGTGACAATTCAGATTGCAGTGATGACAATATGCTTTCAATTTCGTCAACTCAGTTCACGGATGCATGGATTCTTGATTCAGGATGCTCTTATCACATAACACCTAATATGGAGTAGTTTACTTCATACATATCAACTAATTCTAGCTCAGTTTATCTAGGTGATGATAGATACTGCAATATTGTTGGTATTACAGAAGTCAGAATTAAAATGTATGATGGCACGGTTAGAACATTATATAATGTCAGACATATTCTGGATAGGAAGAATAATTTGATTTCCTTGGGCATTTTACATAGAAATTATTTCATTCTTAAGGCAGATGAGGACAGAGAAATAATCAAAATCGTTAAGGATGCATTGACTGTGATGAAAGAGAAGTTAACTGCAGATAAAATCTACAAACTGTTGGGAAGTACAGTTATAGGTGGAGTTCATTCTGTGGAGTCAGGTGATGATAGTACAAAGCTATGACATATGTGTCTGGGTCATCTCAGTGAATGAGATGGTGGAATTGCATAGAAGAATCCTGTTGCATGGTATTAAAAGTTGTAAGCTCGATCTTTGTAAGATCTATATTCTTGGAAAACAAACTAGAATCAGTTTTATGACTGGAAAACATAAAACTGAACGGATTGGGAGGATCTCAGTATTTTGTTATATTTATTGATGATTTCTTCAGAAAAATTTGGGTGTATTTCTTGAAGCAGACATCTGAAGTCCTCTAAATTCAAGTTGTGGAAAGCTAACATGGAGAACCAAACTAGCAGAAAGATCAAGTATTTGAAATCCGATAATGACACAGAGTACAGAGATTCGCAGTTTCAGAAGTTCTGTGAGGAGCATGAGATTCAAAGACATTTTTCAGTGCGCAAAATACCACAGCATAATGGTGAGGCAGAAAAGATGAACAGGTTATTAACTGAAAGGACAAGAAGCTTGAGACTGAATGCAGAGCTTCCTAGATCACCTCAGGCATCATTAGGTGGCAAGGTCGCAGAAGAGGTATGTACAAGTAATTCAATTAATTTCGATCATTTATGGATTTTTTGTTGTCCTGCTTATGTGCATGTACCTGGAGATGAAATATCAAAACTTGATACAAAATCCAAAAAGTGCATCTTTTTGGGCTATATGAAAGGTGTGAAAGGATACAAGTTTTGGGATCCGACTGCAAAGAAGATGGTGATCAGCAGAGATGCAGTTTTTTTATGAACAGTCCATGTTACAGCAGAATCAAGTCAATGTGTAAGGGAACAGTTCCAGTTCAAATGCAGTGCAGATGAATTTAGAACAACATCCACAAACAACTGAGAGAGTAGAATGTTCAAATCCAACACCTGGTGATTCCATTCCAGATAATCTGCAGAATTATAATCTAGCCAAAGACATACAGAGACGCACCAATATAAGGTCTCCTAGCATATTGAGTTATAAAGATTTGGTCTACTGTGCACTTCTCATCAGCAGTGATGATCCAGCCACTTTTCAAGGAGCTATCACTAGTCAGGAGAAAGAGAAATGAATGGGTGCAATAGTTGAGGAGATGGAGTCTTTATAGAAAAATCGCACATGGGAGCTAGTTCAGCTTCCTGAGGGAAAGAAGACTATTGGTTGCAAGTGGGTGTATAAAAGACAACCAGCAGTATCAGTAAAAGAATGAGAAAAGTTCAAGGCTCGACTGATAGCAAAAGAATTTTCACAACAAAAGAGGATAAATTATGATGAAATATTTTCTCCTGCAGTCAGACATACTTCAATCAGGGCAGTGTTTGCATTAGTAGTCATTTGAGATTAGCATTTAGAGCAGATGAATGTTAAAACTGATTTCTTGCATGGTGATCTGGAGGAGCAGATTTACATGTAGCAGCCAGAAGGGTTCACTCAATCTGGATAGAAGCATCTGGTTTGCAAGTGAAAGAAATCGTTGTATGGGTTGAAACAATCTCCAAAACAATTGTACAAGCGGGTTGACTCCTACAAGATTCAGATTAGCTACAAAAGATGTTAGTATGATTGTTGTGTTTATGTGAAAAGTCTTCATGATCGTTCTATTATTTTTTTGTTACTGTGTGCTGATGATATACTAATTGCTGCAAAAAATATGAACGATGTTCGTGGTTTGAAAACTTTATTGTGCCAAAAATTTGACATGAAAAACTTGAGTCCTACGAAGAAGATTCTTGGAATGGAGATTCGTCGAGACAAAAGCTCAAGCCGATTATGTTTATCTCAACAATGCTATGTTGGAAAAGTGTTGGACAAGTTTGAGGTGAGCAAAACAAAGTCTGTAAGCACTTCTTTGGCAAATCATTTTAAGCTTTCTTCAAAACAGTGTCCTGAGACATACAAAAATTGAAGACATGACAAAGATTTCATACGCCAGTGCAGTTGGCTGCTTGATGTATGCAATGGTATGTACTCATCCTGATTTAGCTCATGCTGTTAGTCAAGCATGCAAATACATGGCTAAATCTAAAAAACAACATTAGGTAGCAGTCAATTGGATTTTCAGGTAGCTGAAGGGAATTGTAGGACATGGAATTATTTTTGACAGTCAGTAAAATAATCTTTCAGTTGTAGGGTACGATGATTCAGACTATGCAAGTGATTTGGATGACAGAAAGTCTACAACTGGGTATGTGTTTACATTTGGTGGAGGGCCTATATGGTGGAAATCAACAATTCAGTCTATTGTGGCATTATCTACAACTGAAGCTGAGTACATTGCAGTAGCTAAAATTGTAAAAAAAAGTCTTATGGCTCGCTTGGCTAGTAAAGGAACTGGACATTGAGCAAGGTGGAGTTCAGTTGCATTATGGCAGTCAGAGTGTTATTTATCTTGCTAAGAACAATGTGTACCATGCGAGAACCAAACACATTAATGTCAGGTATCACAAGATCAGAGAATTGATTGTTTCTGATGAGATACTGTTGCAGAAGATTCATATTGATGAAAATGCAGCTGATATGTTGACCAAGCCAGTTACTATAAACAAGTTCTTACATTGCTTGGACTTGTTGAATGTGTGTAATTGCAAGAGAAGCATGGTGGCCCAACCCACAGTGGTTCAGGTGTAATTCCCAAGTATATTTTTCTCCTAATGGGCTGGATATTCACCAAGGTAGAGATTTGTTATGGTATGGCTTATATACCATATAGAGACAAACGTTGAAACGAAGCGGAGAAGAGCGGAACAGAAGAATCTGTCCAAATCGGGAAGTTACGTTATGTGGGTTGGGGGTTGCTCCCGGTACGGTACAGGGGTAATGTTGTAATTACATATAGTACTTAAGAGTACTCCTGAGGTTATAAATAGGTTTGTTTATAACCCCAGGAGGTATCCCTGAATTTTGTAACCCTTTTCTGAATATTGAAAGGAATCGCCGAAAACGTACGCATCTTTGTCGAACCTCGATAAATCTGTGTTCTTTTGGATTTGCGTCGATTCATGTTTTTCTTTGCCCTAATTTCTCCACAGAGGTGTTGGCTATAACATTATACATTCTGTCACATAACGAATCTACTAGAGGTGCTATGAAGAGATTTCAACATTAATCAAAAACAATAAGTCGTTACTTCTCCAAAGACATACAGACACTTGTTAGCCTGGTTAAGCCAAAGGATTCATCATTTGTTAGTACTCCATGACAAATTGTCAATGATCCCTATTACATGTCTTATTTCAAGGTAACTATTGGTTTCTTTACGTTCCTTCCAAAATATAAATAATTTCTAACGTTGTAAAACATAACTGTATAGGTGACATACATTGATCATAGTGGTTCAACTACTCAAAATATCATGGCGGTATGTGACTTCAACATGACGGGCTGAGAAGGGAGTGCACATGACAGTCGGATTTTCTCCTATACAACTAGGAACAGATCACAGTGTTTTCCTCACCCGCCTTCAGGTATGATTTGATTTGTAAATGCACTAGTAATATGTATTAATCGTCATTAATAGTGTCTTCAATAATAGGGAAATATTATTTAGTTGATGTTGGATATCCTATGCAGAGGAGCTACCTTAAATCATATCCAGACACTAGATACCATATTTCTAATTTTGAGCGAGCAAGTGGTACCATCTATGGCAAGAAAGAAATGTTTAACAAACATTACTCCTCTTTATGTGGAGTAATTGAAAGAACGTTTGGGGTTTGGAAGAAGAAATGAGTCATCTTACATGATATGTCGTTGTATCTCTTTCAAAAATTGGTGTATATTGTGTTGGCAACAATGACACTTCGTAACTTCATTCTACATCATTCACATTCAGATACGGACTTTAGTATGACTGATAACGATGAACTGAACGTCTTTAAAGAAACATCAGAATTTGTGGTGCCTACAGTCCATGAGGATGATATTGACTCTGATGAATTTGGGGTTCATGATGCTGAGGGTGTGGCTGAGATGACTGGTTTGAGGAAGTCCATCACACATTTTATCTATGACAGCTAATCCACCAAGTCTTATTTATTTGGTCTGCATTTCTTTTTTTTTTCGTCTGCATTTCTTTTTGTTTTCGTCTGCATTTCTTTTTGTTTTCGTCTGCATTTCTTTTTTTTCAGGATTTGACAATTGATTTTTTTTTGGCAGCTATAGCAACATGTCTTCTAGGATTACGGGGACAAGCAGAGTTGTTTTGTGTTACTGCAGACTATCTGCTCCGTTACTCACGTCATGTCAGCCTCACAGCAGTAGAAGATAGTTCTACGGTTGCCGCAATGGTGTTTCAGCTCGTTGCGGTTTCTTCCGACGGGCCGACAGTCCAACATGTTACACTGTCAGCAGTGATCGGGATACGATGATTTCCCCGGTTGATAGTGCAACTGAGGACAGAATAGTCAGAGTTTGAAATTAAATATTTTAATATTTCTCTTTATAGTTGTAATTGTATCTATCCCTTTTTTTATTTCTTCAGATACTAACGAGAGTGTGAGCACCGTATGTCATCTATTGAATTGATCAGTGATAATTTCAGGATTTTGTATTATATACTTACTGTTCTCATTTTAGTTCTGTTGCAAATAGTTTCAACAAACAGAGGCATGAAGGTCATTTATCCAACAATAACTATCAATAAGTTATTCTGAATAAGTTGCCCCAAACAACAAGCCAAATTATTCTGATAATCCGTAGATTATCAGATTATCAAAATAATCTGTTTATCACCATATTATAAATAATCAACAGCTACCCCAAACAGACCCTTAACTAATCATCAAAGTTTCGACAAGGAATCTAAACATTATCCAACACAACCTTTAAGGACTTCAAAGGTAATACAAACTTCTATACATCACCAAATAAATTAGACAAAGTAAAATTCAATTAGGCCTTGAACTTAGGGGTGTCAAAACTAATCTGACAAACCAACTAGACCAGAACTCGACTCAAAAAAGTAGAGTTCGGATTGACTTGAATAATTTTTGGGTTAGTTTTGGATTAAGTATTCTAACTCAAATGATCCCCCCTGGGATTTTGACATGAAACTGATTTAACCAACCTGTAAATGCTTATGTTAAACCGGTCATGTCAAGTCAGCAAGTTGAAGGTGAGTCAAGTTCGAGCTGAACTTTGTGACCCATTATATTTTGATCAAATAAATTTCAAAATGGGTCAATTTTGGGTCTAATTTGAATTGAACTACAAACCCGATTTGACACCCCTATTCGATTTAATGGTTTATAACCTCACTTCTATCCTTGAGATAAAGAGCTTAAACCCCCACTCTTTCACTTAACTGATATTTTAAAAAAATTATATATATTATATGTTGCCTCTTATCTCTATGCATTTTTCTATAATCATCGCTGTGCCCCCATTAATATATCATACATGGGGATAATTTATTATCTTAAAAAAAAAATTACACCATGATCTGCCTTTCCTTGTAACCTTGTTTCACCACCACTGCTTGACTATGTCAGAGAACTAAAGAAGAAAAAAATTATTTAAACTAGCCCTTCCCTCATGTCATGATTTTTTTTGACAAGTTTTACGCTGACTGTCGACTACCTAACGCAACCCTCCACTTTCCGCATCCGGGCTTGGGACCGGCAACGGCANGCTAGGGAATTAACAAATGAACATTTGATCAAAATCGAGGATTCAGAATTATTGCTGGGGATTGGAAAGTGGGATCCAAATTATCAAGTTTTAGGTGTTTTCAAAGAATGAGAATCAGTATTTAGGTGCTAACCCCGAGATGGGAATATAAATTTAGGTATTAATCCCAAAAAGAAGACTCAGAATTTAGGTACCAACCTTGAAGTGAGGGAATAAGAATTTACGTACTGATCCTGAAAGATAGGAATCATAATTTAGGTACTGATCCTGAAATGAGAATTAAAAAAAGTGTAGAGAATTTGTGGAGTTGAATTCATAGATATGTGGCATGGGATAGGGTTGACGTCGACAAAGAAAGATTTGTGAGACTTTGTGAGATTTTGTGCAGAATGTGAAGTTTGGCGGCGGTGTGAAGAAAATTTATGCCGACAAGGATAGTCGTGTGCGTAAGCAAAGAGTAAGAGACCTCAAAATTGAGAGAAAAAAACCAACATATTTATTTTCTTTTCTTGTTGTTTTTATCACATTTAATTATCAAAATATATTTTCAAAATTCAATTTTTGTTGGTTGATTTTCAAAAGAGTATTTTATTTAAATTTTTATTATTATCAAATTTTTATTGTTTTGTTCTTTGTTCATTATAGCTCGAAACTAACGCATGGTTCTAGGGCTCTTGATCTATCGTACAAAAGGGCAATTGAACAAGCAGACAGAATTCTGAAAGAAATTTAATTAATCTGCTTCAAACAGATGTTACAGATTGAACATAGGTTGAAGCATCAAAAGGTACATTATGCTAAACGAATCAAAAGTACATCTGAAAATATTTTCATGCTAAACACATATCAT
This sequence comes from Phalaenopsis hybrid cultivar, assembly GCA_002079205.1. Taxonomy (NCBI): domain Eukaryota; kingdom Viridiplantae; phylum Streptophyta; class Magnoliopsida; order Asparagales; family Orchidaceae; genus Phalaenopsis; species Phalaenopsis hybrid cultivar. The sequence continues at coordinate 30,569 of JXCR01032098.1, read as the reverse complement.
AAACTGAACATATCTGAAATATATATCATCATCTTTACTGCACCAAAATGTGGTACCAAAAAGGTATCCCTTGGCTGTCCATCTTTGGCGGGGTGAGTTCCTGATCAAGCGAACTTACTAAGCTACACTCCAAGATAAGAGTTCCCTCTGCCCGTACTTAGAGGTGCAACCCTCTCATAGCTCATAAAGTTGTAGTTCTTCTAACTCCAAATCTAGACATAATCCATATGACATCTTGTTGTTATCCATTCTTCTGAAAGTTATAGACACCCTGCGGTGTTGTACCCCCGAAATGCAATGCTTGGCCAGGTCTGCTCCATTTCTCTTGAGAATCAATATTGAACTCACTAGTAGCGGAATCTCCACGGATCCTCTAAACTCCCCGGGGCCAATGACATCTATTTCTTTCCCAAACAGGATATTGCTCTTGCTCATGAAGGAGATCGTGCAAAAAGATCTCACAAAATCATGATAGTCTATATGTGGGGGAATGCAATCGCCTTCATCATAGATATTGATGATACAACTGTTGGAAACGCAGTCGGCTGGAAGTATGTTCCACCTAACTACCCTCTTGATCATCCACTTTATTATAGGAGGTAACAGATCTACCTCATTGTGTCTTAAAATCCATGGGGGATTTCCTTGTATATCTTTAGTAAAGTTATAACAAAAACCACATTGGATGGGGATTCTGCCTTTTCCACGCATCCATTTTTGTGGTTTAGAATAGGTCCTTTCAATCAAAAGACTAGCTTGAACCCTATCTCTTAGGTCAAATATGCAGTAGAGAACGTTCCCTTTTTCACTTTCAGAGAAGACTCTGGTGAACAGCTTCGGACCTTCTAGTATATTGACAAATCTTCCTTGAACTTCTTCATAAAATTCAAAATTCATTTTCTTCACTTTACTCATTTTGTCTAATTCTGCCATAGTAACCATCGGCGGCTGTCGAGGACGCTCCCTCATTTCCATGACAGCAGGGATTCATGCTTGTGTTGTTTCTGTATCCAGCATAATATATGATTCCTTCATTGAGTGATCGGTGATCTAAAATACTCTATCGGTGGGCGTATATTCCTCCAGAGTGTTGTAACGCTCTAGGTGGACGACATTGCAGTTTGGGCATTCCACAAACACCCCTTTAGCTGGTATCCATGTAGGAATCTTGGCGTTGTACTTTGGGCAACCCGCGCAATGATCATCTGAAATTTCTGGTAGCATCAGCTCTGTAGTGAACTCGGATTCATCCTCTGTGGCAGGCAAGCTGGATGAAGTTTCTCTCATGCATGGATCATAGATCTCTCCCTAAGGAATCGAGGTAAGCAAGTTTTTTGCCTCCTTCTGGCATCTTCTTTCTTCACGTAGGAATGCTTTGTGCCTTTGGCAACTACGTTGCCTCTGTCAGTCTCTCATCATCAGCAGTGACTAGACCTCCGGTCGGTGTAATTATCATAGCTGGCAGGCAACTAGTCCCCTCCATCGAATCCTGCTGCACTACCACTTTCTTCCCCTTTAGTGAGAAATCCTCCTTGGTGCTGATCTTCAAGAGTGATGGCAACCCCTTTTTTTCTTGACAACTGACCACGTCCATCAGGGGACCCTCATAGTCTACATTGACTTGACTGAAGTCCACATCGAAGTCTATGATGCCACCCTGTTGTGCCCTTTCCTTGTTAAGTGCAAGATTTCAACCATCCTTGAAAGCAAAAATCAGTTTTTGTCCTGAAATTTTTTCTGCAGACAACAGAAAAAACATAAGTGCGCAGAATTTTAGCAGGAACAAGAACAAAACAAAGTGTTTATTAAAAATAATTTTAGTTTATATCGGTGAGAAGATCATTTACCTATATATATATATATATATATATTATTTAGTAAAATATCAAACTTTTGAAGAATACATATATTATTAGAAATAATTTTAGTAGNTAGAAATGGTGTAAGTGTAATTATAGATAAGAGTTTGAAAGATAATGTTGTAAAAATTAATAGAGTTTATGCAAATTATAGCTCTTAAGATTAATCCATTGATACTAAGATTTTTAATATTATAAGTGTTTATGCTCCTCAAGTAGGTTTAGATACAATGTCTAAAGNGTCTAAAGATAAATTTTGGAATGACTTAGAAGACTTAATACAAATGATATCTCTTGAAGAAATATTTTTTATTGGAGGAGATTTAAATGGACATGCCGGTAGAGTGGTAAAAAATTTTAGAAATATTCATGGTGGCTACGGTTTTGGAGTAACTAATGAACTACGGTTTTGGAGTAACTAATGAAGAATGTAAAGTTATTTTAGATTTTGTTTTAGCGTATGATTTTGTTATTATTAATACTTANAAATGATACCTCTTGAAGAAAGAATTTTTATTGGAGGAGATTTAAATGGACATGTCGGTAGAGTGGTAAAAGGATTCAAAAATATTTTATGGCTACGGTTTTGGAGTAACTAATGAAGAAGGTAGAGCTATTTTAGATTTTGCTTTAGCATATGATTTTGTTATTGCAAATATNACGACATTTTATGAACTTTGGGAGCAAAGTGACCCTTTGTAAAGATCTGGGATTTATTTTGACACTTTTCTCGTTTACATATCTAACACTTAAAAGTTTGATTTTAAATTTATAACATTTAATGTTAAAATTACATCAAAACCTATGCATGAAAAGGTTTTTTTACTTCAAAAAATTTAATGTTAGTATTTTTTTTTTTGATATAATGTTAAAGATTTGAGTGTTATATTAAATATTGAATTTCAGATGCTGGCCGTGTAAATTTATAAGAATTGCGGTATGTATTGTAAATCCCTCATATTCAAAATATTCTGCTTTGCTAATATTTTTTCTCTTNATTTCAGAAATATTCATGGTGGCTACGGTTTTGGAGTAACTAATGAAGAAGGTAGAGCTATTTTAGATTTTATTTTAGCGTAGGATTTTGTTATTACTAATACTTTTTTTAAGAAAAGAGATTAACATCTTATTACTTATAAGAGTGGATCTAATAAAACACAAATTGATTATTTTCTTATGAGAAGAAGGGATCGTCGCGATTGTAAAGATTGTAAGGTCATTCCAAGTAAAAATTTAAGTACACAATATCATTTATTAGTTTTAGATTTTAAGATTAAGAGTTTTAAAATAAATAAATACCAAAACTCATCATTACAGAATTAGATGGAGAAAACTTAAAAGAACAAATGAAATTATTTTTATGAGTAAAATTCAAGATTTTAAAATTTGGGATATTCATAAAGAAGCAAATGTGATGTGAGATAAAGTATCAAACACTATTAAACAAGTAGCAAAAGATGTGCTTGGAGAATCAAAAGAGAAAGTATTTACAAATAAAAATAGTTGGTGGTGGAAGAACAATGTGCAAGAAAAGATAAAATATAAGAATTTATGTTATAAAAATTGGTTTAAATGTAAAAGCTTAGAAAACTGGGAAAAATATAAAACGGCCCGCAGAGAGTCTAAATGAACAATCTATAGCTTTTAATGATCTTTATAATATATTAGATACTAAGGAGGGTGAAAAATATATGTATAAACTAAGATCTTTATAATAGATTAGATACTAAGGAGGGTGAAAAATATAAGTATAAACTAGCCAAACAAAGAGAAAAGTAAAGTAAATGTCTAACTCAAGTAAAGTGTATTAAAGATGAAAATCAAAAAGTACTTTTCTTAGAAAAAGTTATTCAACATAGGTGGGTGAGTTACTTTGATAAACTTTTAATGAAGTTTCTGAAAATACGATTGACCTTAGTGATTTTAATATCGTGAATAATAATAAAACGTTTCATTTTTACCGCTGCATAAGAAAAAAAGAAGTTAGGGCTTTAAAGAAAACCAAGGGTGGAAAGTTTGTAGGACCTGATGATATCCCAATTGAAGTGTAGAAATATTTGAGAGATTTGGGAGTTTCTTGGCTTACTGGACNTTCTTTACCCTCTTTCGAGTGTTATAAAGAACATTGACTAATCCAGAGTTTGGTCCCTAATTCCATGGTTAGACTGGGAGAATACCGGCTGCCACTCCGGAGCTCCCACTACTCCCTCACCTGAGGGCTAACAATCTCACATCCGTTTCCAAACAATAGCACCAAATTGGAGATTTTAATCTGTCACCTTAAAATCTCCAATTCTACATCCAACAAAGTATATTTCTCTATTTATTTGCACTCAATCTCATGGATGACATACTCTCCCATGAAATCACATGTGATTCTCCCTATGTTGTAGAAATCATATCCCTTTTAAGAACATATGTCTCTCAACAAGTTTTAACATTTCGATTAGCCAGATTGAAAAGTAAATGAAGATCGGAGTTCAAATTATCACAAATTATTGACATTTAAAACCATAGAAAATAAAATCAATTCTTCACAAAACCATATCTTAAAGTAGGGAGAAGGATAAATATGACTACTCAAAATTTATGAGAAAGATACAACAAAACAAAGATTTCATATATAAAAATAAATTTACAAAACAAAAGAAATAAAAGATACAACTTATCTCACAATCATTCTCAAGAAAATCCCTAGAAGTTATCTCCAAGCCTTCTCTCTTTACAATCCACTCAAATCTCTCTTAGAAGTGTAATGAAGAAGAAATCTCTCACATTCCCTTTCCTCTTACAACCCGAGAGGAAAATCTCATCTTCTCTCCTCTTGCCTCTCACACCAACTTTCTTTCTATCACGCCAACTCTATCTATTCTTCTCTTTTTTTTTGCCTCCTCAAAAAAAAATCAAAATTCCCCTCCAAACGTTCTCTCTAAAAGTCAACTCTTTTGAATTTAAAAGATGTGTCATTTGATCCAAGAGGTGTATCCCTTCATAAAAGAACCTTCCAAAGTGTCTAAATGCATTGAATTACTCCAATATGTGTGTAAAACAAGTGTCCCTTTGAAAATTCACGCAAAATTTGTCTCAAACCACCTTAATTTGCAAAAAAGTCGCCTCTGGCCCATCATGCGCCGATCTGGCACATCATGTGTCAGAATCCCAAAATTCCCTGTTTTGGTTCCAAATTTCTTCTTTTTTGTCATTTTTGCTCCAAATGCTTAAAAATAATATACCCGCAACAAAAATATGAAAATAACCTTCTTTAAAGTACAATATCATCAAAAATAAGCATAAAATATGTGTTTAAAACTGTATATTATTTTGAAGTATCAAAATCCCCCAAACTTAAATGTTACTTGTCCTCAAGTGACACTTTTACTACATAAAGCTATGACTTAGGATAGAGATTAACTTATAACTTCTATACTTTAGCTTAATAAATATAATAACAAAATTTAAGAAAAACCTTTAATAACTTGGAATCAAATTCTAAGTCTAGGAATACTTAGTAATCAAATTTAAGATTTTTGAATCTCTATTAATTTCAAGAAGAATTGCAATTTGTCATGTTAGGGACATTTATAACATTCATATGAACAAGAACTTCATAAAAACTTTACTATGAATGTTACTAATACTCTAATATACATTTAAAAAAATGTAATAAAGCTCCTTAAGTTGATTCAAATGAAGCCAATTTTTTATTAGGCATCTCCTCAGGCTTCTCCTCTATTGTTTTTCTTTTCTTTTCCCCTTTTTTTTTCATTTAGGATCCTTTCAATCCTCTCTTTTCTTTTTCATTTTCTTTTTCAAGTGAGGATTATTATATCTGGATAGCCTTTAATAAATTTGAACTTCATTATCCTCTTCTTAAGGTTAAAACTCTATACATTTCTTCATTTATAAATTCATATTAGTTTAGAATTTTTCATAAAGTCTCATTCTTTTCTTGTTACATAAAACTCTAAAATTCTAAACACTTCAAAAAATACAACTTCCTTTACTTTAAATAGAAAAGCATAGTCTTATCCTATCATACCAAATATATTTAACTTTATAATTGACCTTCATTATTAGAAACTTTTTACCTAAGTTCACCACAATATTTATAAACACATATATAGTCATTTAAAGTTAAATCTTAATATCCCAGACCATGCGAAATTAATTTTTGAAAATATAGTTAATTGAGGACAAATAAAATTTTGTTTACTTCTTTTCAAAATAAATTTTTATTTCGCCCAAACTTAAGTTTTTAAGTGATTTTAAAAATATTTTAATATAAAATTGAGTATGTGAAAGAAAACAGTAAATGCATGAAAGTAAAAATTGACATGTATAAAATTTTTTACTATGAAACTGGGCTCTGTATACTGCAGGTACTAATTATAAAACTACATACATGCTTTAAAGCATTAAATAAAAAAATAATATATTCTAAAGAACTTGCTGAGAATTAAAAACAGAAATACAAAAACTAAAAAACTAAACTGAAAATACTAAAAATACAGAAAAAGTAAAAGTCTACAATTACTATTACAATTATGTTCTCAACACAACATGAAAGTTTTTACTACAACAAGTTTCAAATAAAAGTTCATCACAATACAATCACAAATAATAAACAAACATCAAAACACACTAAACTAAACTCATAAAAATTAATCCTCAACTCCTTCCTCTTCATTATCAGAATCTTCTTATTCTTCTCCTCCTTCTTCTTCATCATGAACAGGAGCATAGGGAGTGAAACTGGGGCAAGCAGGAAAGTCCACATTAGGTTCACCCCTAAGATGTCTTACCATAGCATTTTCAAAATTAATATCATGTTGAACTCTCCTTTGCTGATATTCATCATTATAAGCATTTCTTGCTCTTATCTCTTCCAACTGAGTTTGAATATTAATTTGTCCATTTGTTGAATCATCAGTTGGTCCATAATACTTTCAAGTGATGCAGATCGAGAAGTAGATGCCCCTGTAGCAGATGTAGAGGGCCTATCTTTTCTTCCACCCCTAGATTCAACAAATGATTCCACTCTCTGAATCATATGCCTCCTAATCAGATTTCGTGGCTGTAATCTTTCTTCATTTCTATAGGAATCTGCTCTTGATTGTTCACATAGAGTGAAAATAAGGCTAGGGTATCCCAAACCACTAGCTGTAGAACTACCAGCTATACTTCAAGCATGTTGAACTATAAGTACACTAAAATCTATTGCTTTCATGTTCTAAATGCAATAGTTTAGTACAACTCTGTCTTTTGTAACATTAGCTAAATGATTTGTTGGCAACAGTCTGGTAGAAATAAAGTGGTGCCATACTTTTGACTGGATAGTCAACATGGAAGAAGGGAAGTTAACTATCTTATTATTCTTTATCTTCCACTTTCCTCTTCCATTAGTCAAAAATACAATCACTTCATCCAGTGATGAATCAGTTATCACGATTGCAACATATTCATCAAAAAATACATCCCTCAATCCATAAAAAGTATTGATCTGATCAGTAGTAAATTCAACTTGTTTACCTCTAACCAAGATGTGATCTTCACTAGTGAACCTCAGGTTTGCATAAAACTCCTGAACCATCGAGATAATTGCTACGACTGTGAAGTATCACAATCTTCCCCAGTTTCTGGCAAGAATAAGTCTCTCTATCTCGCTACCCGGGTTTGCAAACACCCATTCTTGGATCATTCTTCTTGTCTCCATTTGAGTATTGTAACTAAGTTGGGCTATGAAACTAACAAATCTTTGTGCATCAAAATCTTCAGACGACCTTTCTCTCTTAACTCGAGGAGCCATTTAAAAATTCTTTGAGAATCCAAATAAATTATTAAATTAAAAATCTAACTCCTCAAGCAAGATTATTTGGTAAGAAACTTTTCACCATGAGTTTTCTTCAAACTTTTTCATAAAAAAATCCATATTTTGTATCTCCCAAATCCATGGTAAAAATATAAAGTTTCTAAGTTAATGTGAAGCTCTTACCAAGCGAAGGTGAAATCTATGGTTTTTAGCTTTTGAATCCTTCTCTTTCGCCCACAATGTGATCCCATAGACCAAGGTCTTGAGGTAGGAGACGACTTAAGCAGCAAAAATAGAGTTTGTCCGTGCAATTTCACAATTTTCTAGGTGACCTAGCATGTTTGAACCTTTGGCGCATCATGTGCCAAGACTCTCTAAATTGGTGCATCATGCACCAATCTGACACATCATGCACCAGAGCTTAAATTCTCCAGATTTCAGTTTCTTTGAAAATATGCTCCGTTTCACTTTACGTCAACCTCTATTTGACTCAAATAAACCTTTCTAAAGTTATGTAAAGATCAAACTAACACGAAACTTTCACAAATAAAAAAAAACNAAACAACGGCAACACTATAGGCTCCGCATATACCCTCAAGATGATGATCAGTACTGGCTGTATCATTAGGACGCATCCTCATCTACACAAATACCAACATTATGGACCCCATGACCCCATCAAATTATCCATTTATTCAATTACGCCACCATGTAAACCTATTGGTTTGACTAATTTACCCAACTCAAATAAGACTATAGATTTTGCAGCATCATTTAAGCAAAACTTACATGGACTTCATGTTGCCATTTGTTTAAAGCTAGCTAGGAGTAATAATAGATTAAGGTTTGTAATCAATCCACACAAAAAAGTTGTATAATTCCCTGAAGGGATGTAATTATGATAAACATGCATCCAAGGAGACTCCCTCCAAGAACTCTTAAGAAGTTAATAGCAATGAAGATTGGACCCACAAATTGTGAGGAAATCAAGTGTAAGTCTGTGAATTAAACCTATGAAAGAATGTTGGCACTCCTATATTCAATATAGCTAACTTGATCGACTTCCGTACACTACATTTACCTCTTCTCCTTATTCATCTTCACCACATTAACCTCCTCTAGCTACCTCTGATACCCCAAGACCTCTACCTACTTCATCATTCTCTAGAGCATCATGTTCATATCAATAATTCCTATGCTAGTACTCCAAATCCTGCATATCACATTATATTTTGGACCATATGAAGGACACCAACACTGCTTGATCAACTAGAAAGATCTTCCTCCCTAGAAAAACCTTTGGGTATAATACTTAAAAGAGCTTCAGTAAATTTGAAAAGATATATTCAGAATTTCCACGAGGGATATTCGCCACTGTCAAATCTTGGAAACCATGCCAACCGTTGAAACATTTACCACTACCTTCACTAGATCCTAACATACTTTATTTTTCTTTTTTATTTTCTTTTATGAGAGGATTGTAGTGAATATATTTTGTACTTTTGTCTCTAATGTGTCATTAGTCTTCTGACGCTCATATAATTTCTTTTAACAAAATATTTAAAATCCGTGTTCATTTTTATGTGCTTAGGCATCATGCCATCAAGTTCAGAGATTCACCTTGCAAATCTAGCCCAATCTATTGAAAAATGCATATAATTCTGATCCTAAGGAAATGTCACAGAAAATGAAGTGGCTCAAATCTCCCGCAACAAATTTGGTAACCCAATTTTACGAGGATTGCTTTAGCTTTCATTAAATTAAATGTCGCTTATCGTGATAACAAATGACAAAATCTTAAGCTACCAAACGAAAAAAAAAAAAAAAAAAAACTTACCTTGGTCAAATTCTTCTTGTCAACTCCGTAACCTTTCACATAAAGATATCCTAATCCATTGTAAGCCGAATAGTGCTGCTGCTTTGATGCAAGCGTAAGCCACTCCAGAGCCTTGGAATAGTTCCTCTCCACGCCTGCACCTCTAGCATAGATCTCCCCAAGTAGCTCCATCGCCCTTGGCTCTCCCTTTTCCACGGCCTTTGAAAACCAGTACAGTGCCTTGTTGTGGTCTCTCCTTACCCCTCTTAGGCCATAATAGTAAAACAGTCCAATCCGATACATCGCAGCCGAATTACCCTTCTGCGCCTGGTACTCGGTAATCTGGAAATCCTCATCGTCCTCTCCTCGAGACTTCCTCAAAGCATCCTTGTTCTCCTCCGTCCCACTGTGGATCCGAACAGGTTCAATAACTGGCGGATCCTTCGAAATAAGAAAGCTCGCCACCGCAGCTTCCGCCAGCTCGGCGTAGAGCTTCACCGCTTTATCAAACATCTGCGCAGACCGAAAAGAAGTAAACCCTTAAAAGACGGAAAAAACGGTTCTCCGACATTCGGCTAAGAATCAGCACTAAACTTACGTCCTGACGGTAATAAGTATAGGCGAGGACCATCTTAGACTGCATATTGCCACCCTCAGCAGCGAAGCTGTGGTAGAGGAACGACTTAGGGTGGCTATGGCGGCGGACAATACCGCTGCTGTAGAGAAAGGCCAAAGTAGATTGGGCGTGAGGGAAGCCAACGGAGGCTGAGGCCTCGATCTGAGAGGCAGCGGCTTCCATAGCAGAGGGCTCACCTGAGGACGCAGCGTGGATCATGTCACGTACGCCTGAGAAGTAGAGGGAATAATGTGCGTCATCGGAGGAATTAGAGGGGAAAGCGGAAGATGGCTCAAATATGGGGCGCCACGATCCGGGGTCATGATCATCCTCGGAGATGGATTCAGGGTCACCGAATTCCTCCCAGTCGGCAGAGTCGTCAGAGGCAGCGTCGGCTGATTCGCCGGCGGTGGAGAAGGCCGATGAATCCTGAAAATCTTCGTTGGTAACGACAAGTAGGAAAGGGCGAAGGGATTGAGAGACGGTAAGGAGGTATAGGAGGAGGAAGACGGCGGTGTGGAGAGATTGCCGGCGAAGCATCCCGAACGATACCTATAGTTTTGTAATGAACCAATGAATTCTAGAGTGGAGAGAGCCTCAGTTCTATTGAAGGAATCGAGCCATTCTTCGAAATCGGGAGTATCGGTTTTGTTTCGGCTTCTACCGTCAATGTCTATATCGATTGAGATTGTGCACGGCTTTGTCAAGTGGCCTCATCATACCCTTATCTGACATAATAAAGATCAAACAAATCTCTGCGTATAACTGTGTTTATCTCTTGCGCTTGAGTTTTTACACTCCGTCGTATTATTTGATTCCCGCGTTTCGTTAGCTTATTTGAAATTATGTTTGAGTTTTTATACTAAACGTAAGCTGCGGGTCAACCCCTGTGTCGGTCCATGAGCCGCATTTCAAGATAAACAGTTTATTCTGAAACGCACAGGCTGCCCCAAACGGACNCCATTCTTCGAAATCGGGAGTATCGGTTTTGTTTCGGCTTCTACCGTCAATGTCTATATCGATTGAGATTGTTGGTGCACGGCTTTGTCAAGTGGCCTCATCATACCCTTATCTGACATAATAAAGATCAAACAAATTTCTGCTTTGTCTGGTATAACTATGTCTTATCTCTTGCGCTTGAGTTTTTATACTCCGTCGTATTGTTTGATTCCCGCGTTTCATTAGCTTATTTGAAATTATGTTTGAATTTTTATACTAAACGTAAGCTGCGGGTCAACCCCTGTGTCGGTCCACGAGCCGCATTTCAAGATAAACAGTTAATTCTGAAACGCACAGGCTGCCCCAAACAGATCCTAATTCTCATTTAGATTAGCAAATATTATCTATATGTGCTAAAATTTATGAGGCCCACTTGACACGTAGCGTCTCATTATTGAATTACAAATACATCCAGAATAATGACATAATATTTTTTCCTTTAGTGTGCAATGTATTACAAATTTGATTCAAATTTATAGTTTTGATCATATAATTATGAAAATTTAATATTTCATTGAATCTTTTTTAGGATGTATGATCCCCTAATATTCACGATGACATTTAACTTTGCAGAAGATCATGCGGCATGAGAATAGTCCCCAGGAATGGGAGAGGATAGAAGAAGAGATCCCAATGATAAAGATAAGGATGAGAATCACGATGCCGAGGGAGATACAAATCCAAAAATGTGGGAAAAAATGACCCTCTTTTGCTCGTTTGTCCTTCCTTTATATTTTTGAAGAAGAATACACCTTATATTGTATCATTGAACTTTTCCTTACATCTTTAGAAAAAAGATATCGTGGTCATGACATGTCGCGAACTAATGTTAGATATTGCCCGTAAGGGTACGACAACTATCCTCAATATATGGATGATGAGATTGAATCCCAATGTCGAGAGCTATATCTAAATGAGAGAATTATGGGTGTCTAAGGTGCTATGATGATCTCCTCGAAATATTGTCTTAGTTGAGATAAGTTTAAGTGGCCTTCTTGAGAAAGATGAGGGTATTTGTCACTTCGGCAAGTGAAACCAATTCAACCACTTTGACAGATGGGCATGATTCAACCACTTCAATAGGCGGTCGTGATTCAGTCACACACATTTGCGCGTCTTATCTTACATCTTCTCTATATATGAAAAATTATGTCATTAAAAAATAATTATATTTTTATGTGATATAGAAAATGTAGGAGTCATTAATATAAGAAAATAAATGCTAAATATATACTTATAATTATTAATTTCTTTCTTCAGTGCTTCTTTAAATTCATTCTTAAATTTGCATCTTGCCCCTATAATTTATTTTATACATAAACATAATAAAAATATTTTCACAAGTATTACGGAATTTTATCAATTTTTATTTTTACTTATATAATATTTCAGTATTTAAATCATATCAAAATATATTTCATTTTAGAAATTTTGTACGTAATTTAAATGTTAAAATATCATATAAATAAATATAAAAATTTAAATATTAAATATGTGCATACATAAAATTTTAATTATAGCTATAAATAAGTCAATCAATACTAAAAATAAAGGCTCATGCAATTCTAAAAGGCAAATCATACATATAATAATTTATGATATAAAAACAGTAGTGTACATGAAAAATATGACCATAAGAATCTTGAGGAAATTATGAATACCAAAGAACGACAACATCACGGTCGAAAGAACAAACCACCAACCATCGCTTGACTCGATCGAATCATGGGTCGGCCTAACAAAATTACATCCGAACCAAAGAAAACTGTGCACCTGGACCGACAACAACTCAAATGATACTAGGTCACTCATAGGGAAGATCAATGGCCACTTAGCATAACTCTTTCTCGAACTTCTATAAAGATCTCTTATGTGAATGAAAGCTGTTCATCGAATTATGGTGATACACCCTTTACCTGATGGAATAAACCCTTCCTGAGGAGATGTCTCCCAAATGATTCCTTCAGGGAAGTCAACCAAAAATCTACTAGCCAATCGAAGGACTTTTACTCGACTGAGCGATGATCAAGCAACCAAGTCGAACAATTATGAATATGAAATAGTGCCAATAGTAGTTACAAATACGAAACGGCGCCAAAAGTGGTTACCAGGGTCAAAAGATACCAAAGTCGATGACAAATATGTAAATGTATAATGACTCATTAATGACTTGTAATGTACCTATTAAGCAAGGGGCAAATATGTAATTTGCTAGATATCATCTATGATCTATAAGTATGAGGTCATTTCTTCATGAAAAGCTGCTGAATCTATTCAAAGAGAATTAGAATTATTTATTGCTTACTCTCTTATTCTGTATCATTCTCCCTCCTCTCTATTCGCCCCCATTCCTCTCATCCGACCAACGATCTATTCTTTGGGCGTGACCAGAATGACATTTTGGGATTCAACATCCTAAAAGATACTGTGAGCGTGGAGTCGTGCCTTCAACAAGAAGAGGAGTGTGCCACATAGAAAGAACACACTTGGGGGAAACTTCTAATATGGAGTCCGTTAGAAAATTCGTGCAACAAAGAATTCAAAAGCTCAAGGATCATATGGTGGGTCAGATTGCAGAATTGACTTGCATGGTGCTCAAGGGGAGAGCACAGCCTCTTCCACAACCTAATCATCCAACACCCAAACTCCAAAGCCATCAAACTGCTCAAGGAGCCATATGGGTGGAAGAGCCTCAGTACCAAGAAAATGTTGGGTCCATTCCAAGGAACAAACCACTGATAGGGTGAATGGAGGTCTACCACAGACTAGTGAATGTGTTCTCCCTACAAATTATTGATGCAGAGCCCCATGAGAAGTTCAAGGTTCCATCATTGAAACCGTACAAGGGTCGAAACGATCAGGTTGATCACATCACGCCATTTGAGTTGGTTATATTCCTTCTCAAAGTTTTTTGACGCATTAAAGTGTCAATTGTTTTACACCACGTTGAGGGATTCAACCCTTACATGGTTTAATGGACTTTTGATTGGAATTATTACTTCCTTCGAATAGTTCAAAAAGTTATTCAAGGCGTAGTTTGCTAGCGCCCAAAAGCCCCGCAAGGACTCAGAAGCTCTATGACTCAACATACAAGGGCTGAACGAGAGCCTCTGGGTGTACGACACGAGGTTCCAAAAGGAGAAGTTAGAGGTACCAAATTTAGAGCTGGCAATTGCGAAGGCCACCCTGGTGCAAGGGCTGACGAGTTCAAAGTTTAAGTACTTCCTAAATTTATGGAAACCCACACTTTGGCTGAGCTCCTAGAGTTGGTCAACGATCATATAGTGGCGGAGGAGTACATAAATCCATTTATCTCAAAAGTGAGAAGTTTGATGGTTGATCAGGAAAATGGCTTGTAAGAGAATGAGTGAGGGAGAAGCACGGCCCTCGCCCTAAGCATGAAAGAGGTTGATTATCCTGTGGAGATAGAGAGGCCAATAAAAATCCATGGAGGTGTGCCCGATCGAATGATACTTCAGCTGGCAATTGAGGAACGTTAAAACACATTCAGCTAAGGATTTCAATAGCAGAACTAGCGGAAGTTATTCACGACTAGGAATACTTCCAAAAGGCTCCACCAATGAGAACTGAGGTTTTCCTCCAAAACACCAACAAGTTCTGCAAGTACCATAAGGAACATATTCACTACACGAAGGAATGCAAATACCGCTGGAGCCTAGTTGAAGAACTGATTTGAGCCGAGAAGTTCAAAGAATTTGTTGTCAAAGAACACACTCAACAATGCAGAGGATTGTTGTGGTATATATATCAAATAGAAGAACAATCGATGACGAAGAAAAAAAAATAAAACGAGAAAATTCACTTCAAAAAACAGTAACCCAACGAAACACACAAATTTACGTGGTTCGGCAAATTGCTTACGTCCACGGAATTGCAGATGATTTTACTACTTGAGGAATTTACACCAGTCGATCGTCTCGACTTACAAGAGGGATCTCTCACTTCCTTGCTCTCTCTTTTTCTCTATCTACACCGAGATATACCAAAGAAGATAAAATTACAAGAGAAATAAACCCAATTTCTCTTCTGCCACAAGTCACCAAGAAGAAGCAAAGGGAGAGCAATATTCTTCTTCTTTTTTCTTCCTTCAAGGAGAAAAATACCTCGGATGATTCTTCGGCTGTTGTTCACGAACTTAAGAGAGTGTGAAGCGATGCTTTGCTTCGTGTGAGAGGAGGAGGGAGCGGTTCGCGACAGAGGGAAGAGGCGGGATTGTACAATAGGAAAGACAGAATCAGTTGGTAGGAGAAGTGAAAAGGAGCGGCTTTTCACTTAGCTTTAGCTGGAACAGTTAGAACCAGACTCCACCATAACAAATCTCCAACTTGGAGACCAGTACACAGACTGTAAAATCTTCTTCCTCAAACTAATATCCTCTAATGACGGTGTCGCCATGTTCTTCAAACATGAATCTTCCACCTCTGCAACTCAAAGCCCATGTCTTCACACCAGAAGACCAACTGAAACTGTGCATAACTTCAATTTCTCAAGAGTAACACCCTTAGTTAACATATCAGCAGGATCAACATAGCCTTGCACCTCCAAGTTATTTCCTGTGTTACTCTTGTCTTTGCTTACAACTCCCACTACATGGGCAATATCTTGCATCTGTTGAAACTCTTTTTCAACAAATCTAGTCTTGTATCTCTTGCTGTCATCAAACTTAGTCTTTACTCGATACACACACTTGTTGTGTAATGCCTTCTTCCCAGGTGGAAGTTTTGTTAGGTCTCACTTGCTCGAAACTTCATCTTGCAAGATTTCTTCATAGCTCTTTGATTCTCCACCATCTGTTAGTGGAACAATAGGAATGGGTGCCCCAAACCCACTCTCTACCACATTCAACGCTTCTCCATCCGTCAGATATACTTTCCCAAAGTCACCTGCAGCATAATTTCACATCAATTCCCGATGGAATGTTGTATGGAAAGAAGTCTCTAAATCCAATATCCAGTTATCAATAGAACTATGAACTGTCAGCAGTAGCACATCATGTACTTCTTCAAATACCACATTTGCGCTATCATTCTCCAGTTTTTTAGGATTTCTATAGTTCCTCGTTATGTGACCAACCTTGTCATAATTCTAGCAGATTTCCTACTGATTAGACTTTGATTTTGTTCTCCCTTTATTTGAGTTCATGTCATGTGATCTCCCTCTGAAATCAACATTCAGTATCAAACTCGTACCTGAGACTCACCAGAATCTTTCCTGTGCACCTTCTTATCCAAAATCAAATCACGAATTCAGTTTAGATTTACCTGCAGAATAGCTAACTGTCATTTTCATGGCTTCTCAGCTATTTGGAAATGATACCAACAATATCAGCGCACGTATCTCATCATCAAAATCAATTTCAACAGACACAAATTAATCTGTGATAGTATTAAAATCATTCAGGTGTTGAGCAACAGAAACACCTTCCATCATATTCAAATTGAATAAATTCTTCATCATAAATTTGAATGGTCAATCGAATGTGAGCAAGCTTCAAAAAATCTAAAGCAGTCACTAGTCTTGCTTACGTTGTTGCAGAGCCCGAAGCTGAAGAAAAAACTTATACTATATTTGGGTGTTGTTTTGGAAGCCATCAATTCTTGGTTTGAAAAGAGCTGGGAAAACAATACCCCATCTATTACACCGATTGGGTCCTCAAGGGAGCCGAGGTCAGGTATCCTATTATGAAAAAAACTAACATTTGCTTTAGTTGTCTCTGCTCGCAAGCTCCGACTATATTTTCAAACACACCTGATTAGATTAATTACTGATCATCCACTCGAATCTGTACCAAATCGATTGGAACACTCTGTACGACTTTTAAAGTGGGCCGTGGAGCTCAGTGTGTACGATATCAACTACATTCCCCAGACAACAATTAAGGCTCAAGCACTAGGTGGCTTCCTAGCTAACTTCTCCAAACATGGTGAACGAAACGAAGGGGCTGAAGTTGAAAATCAGACTTAGACTCTAGACATTAATGGAGCCTCAAGCCAAGAGAATGCAGAATTCAAGATGGCTTTAAACAACCCAATTGGAGAACATCTTTATCATTCAGTCACCCTTGAGTTTGAGGTAACAAATAATCTGGTTGAATATGAAGTGTTAATAACCGAACTATGCTTAGCCCTAGAAATGGGCATCCAATATATGTTAGTTAAGTCAGATTCTCAGTTGGTGGTGAATCAAATCAATGGAGAATTTGAAGCACAAGAAGGCATGATGATCAATACTTGAACAAAGCAAAGATAGAGATAGGAAACTTTGCAAACTTTCTGATTGACCACACTAGACGGGAGGAAAACAAGTTGGTTGAGCTTCTATCAAAGAACATATGCTTCGGGGAAAAAAAAAACACAAAGCCTCTTCCGACCAAACATCAAAGAGTTAGAAACAATGGAGGTAGAAACTGCAGGAGCAAAGAGGGATGGATCCCTACATCCACTACTTAAAAACTAGAAAGATCCTCGAAGAAATAGCGGACCATAGGAGATTCAAATTCAAAGCCCCAAAATACATCATTATTGGAGATAAGCTTTTCCGAAGGTCAACCACTTCATTGCTCCTAGGGTATCTGAAAGAAGATGCGATGAAAGAAATTCTCTGAGAAGTGCATTCTAGTGAATGTGCCAACCATTCCGATGGCAAAACTTTTGTGCATCAGGTTCATAGGCAAGTCTACTTCTATCCAACCCTCATGAAGAGCATCAAATAATTCTCCAGAAGATGCGAGCAATGCCAGAAGCATGCACCATTGAAGCACCAAACAACTCAAAAGTTGCAATAGATAGTAAGTCGCTAGCCTTTTCATATATAAGGACTTGATATCCTTGGTGAATTTCCTCTGTTAAAGGGGCAACAAAAATTTCTCTTGATCATCGTGGATAATTTTTTTTCCAAATAGAAGTAAGTGAAAACTTGCCCAAATTACCGCAAAAGTCATCCAAAATTAAATTTGGGCAGACATTATTTGTTGATAGGACTTACCTTTAATATTTATCACTTATAACGAGAACCAATTTGATGATCAGGGTGTATAAGATATATGTCAAAGTCAATGAATCAACTTGAAATTTGTATCCGTGCATCACCCTCGAACAAATGGACAAGCAGATGTTTCAAACAAACTTATCCTAAATCTTCTAAGGAAGAAGATAGTAGGTGCAATACGCAATTGAACAGACTTGCTTATGTCCTTCCTATGGGCCGTCCGGACCACACCATCATCATCAACTGAACAAATGTCTTACATGTTTTTTTATGGGATGGAAACAATGTTACCCGTCGAATACAATCACCATAGCCAAAGAGTCATCACGGCTACATCCTTTGATGAAGAAAATTTCACTGAGTGACACGAAGCAAACAGTGATGAAGCATCACTTGCCCTCGATCTACTAGAGAAAGTTTGAATTGACGCAACATTCTGACAGAAAGAGATAAAGAGAAGAGTTGTTTGTACTACAACAATAATGTCAGAGAAAAGACAATCTCACATGACAATATGGTTTTAAAGTAAGCTGCTCTAGCCGCACAGGGACAATCAGTCTGCAAGTTTGATCAGACTTAGACGAGTACATTCATCATTGATCAATAAATCGTTTTAGAAGCTTACAAGCTAAAATCATACACTAAGAAAAAGATTCACCGAATGTAGAGTGAAAATCTTAAAAAGAAAAAATTCGTTGAAAGAAAATACATTGTACTCATGTTTGAGGAAATAATTTTGCGACTCTCATACTTATGAATTTACTTCATATGAACTTTTATTTTATTGTCGTAAACTTATAAAAAAGCTAAAATAATGACCGAGGAACCAAAAAGTCAATGGACCTTACATCAAAACGATACTCAGAGAACTAGAGTACCCAAAAAAGATGACCAAAAGAAGCGCTCTGAAGCTTGGTCGCAATAAAAATAAAAAACTACCACATGAAGCTTTCCAAAGCTCTATCACAAAGCCTCATGCCTAAAAAATTTCCTAAGTCTTGAGCCAATTTTCAAATGTGGTTACATGCTTAGTAGCTACAAAGCACCATGAAGGGATCCAAGAAAAGCATCCTGAATAATTACAATTGACTACCCTCTGTAAACCGTAGATTGACCAAGCAAAAATTTGGGCCTAGTCAAACGAAAAACTTAGGTTCGCCTAAGAGTTGACACCCATACCGGCTCGGTGCATAATGCCCAAATGGTCATCTCCTAAACGACCATCAATGACACCACGATGTCAGACTCAACCATAGGAACAAAATTAACCTTCAGTTCTCAAGCGACAAAAGAAAAGATTCAAGCCAAGCAAAATCTGCAAATTAATCAAGGTATGGTGAATAAAGTCATGGCTCGATCTAACAAAAGATTACAAGTAAAAATGATTGAAAGGTTGTATTTCATTCATTACAAAACTATCATGTACATCATTTTGATTACATGTAAAAATAGAGGAAAAATAATATGAGTTTACGAGTCGAGTGTTGGACAACCCTTCGTCCGCTACATTATTGCCCTCAAACTCATCTTGATGTTTACATGCAAAAAGAGCTTCAAAAACTTCTTAAACTCCTCAAATCATGTTGAGAAATAGCTATGAGAAACATAAAAATCCAACAATACACCTGAATCACAAATGTTGGAGCCTCATCTCTCTTGAAGAACTTTTGTGAGCTTTCCAGTCTCAAAAAAACATTCCATTTTTTGTTTGGCAAATCTTGATTTTGGTATCTGTAGGATTTTAGGAACCACATCTCTTGCTTTTGATCACACTGAACTAAGTTTAGTCGTTTAGTAGAGTATAGATTCATTTGTGGAAAGATTTCTAAGTCATTTCCTCTTGGGATCGATATGTGGTACTCCTTAATCACATTATTACTTGCATGTGTACTTGTGTGATTGACTGACTTACTTCACAGTAAATTTTCTGCTATCAGCCCTCCACTTGGTATACTCTTACCACCAGAACTGATAGATGAACCCTATTTGAAAGTTGATGAGGACCTGATAGGCTAATATTGTTATGTTGTATCTCCACCTTCATGGATAGTGTATGACCATTTTGTAATGTCTAATATAGCTACAACTATACCACACTACCATTAGGCGGTTTAAATCCACCGAGATATGGAGCTATGGTGACCATTTTGTAATGTCTAATATAGCTACAACTATACCACACTACCATTAGGCGGTTTAAATCCACCGAGATATGGAGCTATGGTGTTCCTCCAACTCTATGAGCACACACTTCAACATAAATTGCTCAAACTTGACGGTGTACTCCTCTACTTTGAGATCATTCTAATATAAATGGTGAATCTTTTAGAACACGTCCTACCTATAATACGTTGGTAGGTACTTGTGTTGCATCTCCATTTTCATCTTAGACCATATTGTAATTTACTTTCTTCCTCATTGGCATTGACATTTCAAATTTATTTCACTATAGAGATGCACACTTCTTTAACATAATGACAGCTAGCTTTACCATTACATTAAGTGAAATTATATTCAAAGGCCTGTGCCACTGTCTAGAGCCAGTTAATGAACTCGTCCATATACATATAATTGTAAGAAACAGACAAATCAATCTTCACTCCAAAATTCTAGCTTATTTTCTGATATTTCATGTCAAATTGTCGGGATAAAGGTTCTTAGACATTGGAAATTTTCCAATTGAAGGAGTTCACTTCCCTCAATTTCGCGATTCACCATTATGGTTACGCGTGACCTCATAGGATTGTCTCCTCTCAAAAGCGACAAGTTTTTGTTGCAGTTAGAGAACTTCTCTTTGCATGTATTTCATAGTGAACTCCTCAACACTATTGAGAATTTCTCATTGGCAACATGACATCATATTCTTCCAATAAAAATTTTGATGGAAAAAAAATATATGGTTTAGGGTTAGAGCTAGGGTAGTTGATGACGCGAAAGGTAAATTTTTTTGGTTGTGATATTATGTGAGGTTGTATGGATTTTTGTTTTGGATGTAGGAATGACAAATCCCTAAAAATGCATAATTTATCGGGCCCTGATACCAAATGACACCATTCCATATCTCCTAAAAAGCGTTTGAGAAGCATATTTAGAAGGGAGATAGTTGTGAAATAGCAAAGGAATGCTAATATGTGAGGTCGACGACATTTGGATGGAAATACACATCGTTCAACGGTAGTTCAGACTGAAACAACAAGGAGAATCATAAAACGTGTTATAGAAAACCACGAGGATCCACCACCTATTACTAAGCAAGACACATACATCACTAGCTAAAAAAAGAATATACAACACCCCGGAAAGTATAAAATAGAAACTAAAATCTCCAAACACAATAACAATAGCCAAAGTTCTTACAAACAGCAAACACCCCCTATAAATAAGCTTCTAACAGGAAATAGCTTAAATATAAATTAAGAAACATGTCAAAGAATATTTTGGGTGACTATCAGTTGCCCTGTAGCCCGAAGCCTTCAAGTGATCCCCGGCGAAAATGCCGGATTCCACAAACGTGGAACTTACAGAACTGATGCTTGTGCACGAAAAATTATTAGATGCGGGAGAGACAGATATAAGGTCCCGCCCCCTCTCCTCGCTCAGCACCTAATAACTTTCCTTGTGTCACTAGTTGTCAATCACCAACCACTATTGTCAAGGCTATCGCAAGCTATCAGCCGCTACCTGTCACAGCACGCTCAGCATCATCCCTAGCTCATTGTTCGCTCGCCCTAACCAAATTGTCTAGCTCTGGCAACTGCAGCTGCCAATTACATTTCCTAAATGCATATGCATATAAAATGCATTTACTTTGTATCCAACCAAACAACTTATACATTTATGAAATACATGAGATCAAATTACACAATCTTTTTAAAAAAATCCAACCAAATATCAACAAATCTACTCCAATAAACATTAAAAAGAAAAAAAAAAAACTGATCAAAATGGTCAAGAATAATATAGTAACAAGTATTCCCAAATTTGGATACTCAAATATATCACTCATTTTACAGTTCTGCTCTGAAATGTGTGGTAGATCTAGTAAAATACAACACAATTCAACTTATTTATGCTACATCTATTCTTAATCCCGAATTCTAAAGGGCACAACCAAAGAGCAGAAAAAACTAATAATCTAATTAAAACCATGATATTATGAGGTTTTGATAACCATCTGATTCAATAAGCCAAATTATAAAAGCATACCAAATTATCATATATTATTTTTTTATAGCCAAATAATAAATAATTTTATCTACAGATCTGTCTCAGCATTGCAGTTGCATAGACTGGTTAAATATAAAACTTTTTGGGCATCATAACAAAAGAAATTCAGGATTGATCTCAAAACACAAGAGGAAACGCAGAGAAAACTGCCGTTGGCAGCATTCTAAGCTGATAATATCCTTCTATTATTATTATTTTAAAACAAGTTCTGCTTTTTCAACACAATTTTAAAAAAAAAAGTATCAGATGCTTATTAAATTTTGAACATTATGAATTTTAAAATAATTAAATTAAATTTGAGATGAGTGCAATATTAGCCAATCAATTAATTCCTACAATACACTCATCTCAAAAAAATTCCAATATATTTTAAACAAATCGACAAAAAACTGATCATGATGTCCTAAATAAATTTTATTAGACATCAATATTCCATAAACTGTTCTTTCAAAAAAGAAAATAAGCACAAGAGTTCTGCTAAAATTTTAATAGAAAAAAATAATAACAACATTTAAGATACATGAAACACAGCTACATTAGTGATGCAACTGAAGAAACCAGGAAACAATTTCTAAATTAAAAAGAGAAAGGTACAATTAGACCCATCTAACCTGGGAACAATAAATATGAATCCCGTGGTGCCAAAACAAAGCCGGCATCTCCGCTACTTGAGTTGAGAATCAAAAACTGAAATCTGTGGCTGGAGACATTTAGCAGTCATCAATGCGAATGTCGACAGCTGAAGAGCTTAGCAAGGTTAAGACTGCAATCAATTCCATAGAGACAAAAAGAGTAAAGTGCCATGGTTGCCGGATTGTCTACATGGGGAATCTTAGTCCCAGAGTCTAAAAGTGTCAAATTAATCCTCAAACTCTTAAATTGAGGCTAAAATAGTACTCTGTTCGGACTATTTCGGCCCATATTAAAAAAGCATGGAGATTTAATTGAGGCTTTTAGACTTTGGGCTGAAAATGACCCCTGCAAAAGTCAGAGGACTATTTTGACATTTCTCTCGAGACAAAAAGGATAGCATTGTTTCATGAACCACTACACTAAACCTCGTATTGATGGATGCCCCGGTAGCTTTGGAGACTCTGAACTGTTATGAAGAAGGCCCGCTCTTTTAGGGTTTGCTAGCAAAAGCTCCTGCAAATCCTTGGGGAGCAATTTGAACACTTCTCGTAGGTCTGCTTTTAGTTTGCTGCATGCTGCTGATGAATCTATACTGGTGTTTCCTGACTGCAGTAAATGATTGAAAAAAATAAATTGTGATGGAATTAAAAGTATAAATTATAAGCTAAGATCAGATATCAGCAGAAAATAAAGTAGCTCAGATAAAAAGGAGAAAAGATATTGATAATTCTGAATGCATAAATGAACATTGAATAGCAGGAGGAATTAGGGTTTATGCGATGTAACAAGAGGCCTAGGAAAAAGCTTGATTAGTGTGATATTTTTCAGCATGAGAAGAATGACCGAAACACATTTGCAGGTATAACTGCAAGATGGTTTTCCAGAGAAAAATTGCAGTGTCAAAATTATCAGGATCCCTAATCCAAAGCAACATATCGCAGGATGAACGAAGTACTTGAAACTTAAATTGTCACTGAAAACATCAGGTTAGGGGTTCAAAGGCCAGCAACTACATCTGAAAACACCTGTAAGCATCATGGAGGTACACATATAATGGAAACTGGAATAAAGATTAAGAAGTTCCATGCTTGAAGACATGGTAAAATTACAAACATTGGGTAACAAATAAAAAAAATGTCTATTTAAATAATCAATTCCCTATCCAAACATTGGAGTCCACTTTATGAACTATTATTCTTCGTTCTTTAAAACTAAATGTTGTCTTGGGTGTTATATCTGTTCTTTTCAAATCATTTTGCAAAACATCCATCCATGTAACCTTGGGGTCTACCGTTTCACCATCCTAATCATTTGACACTAATTTTATCTATTTGTCGAATGGACACATTTTCTACCCTTCATTGTCTATGTCCAAACCATCTAAGTCTACTTTCATTAACCTTATATTCAATTGAAGTCAGTTCAATTCTCTGAAATATAATTCATTAATTTATCCTTCCTAATTTTATCACATATCCATCTTAACAAACAGATTTATGTCACATTCAAATTAGATGTTAATAATTTTTTAGCTGCACAGCATTAGGATCCATACAAAAATACCTGTCTAAATGTGATTTTAAAATATCTATCTTTAAATCCCCATTATATGCTTCTACAATGCTTTTGACATCTTTTTTCAATTTAACAATCGAACAATAACTCTAAGTTATGTAGTCATCTATATCACCACTCTTCTATATAATAAATCCCAAAAATTCAACTTTTCACACCTAAGTACCACTTATAATAATATTAATTGATGATTATTAATATCACACCAACTAAAATAGTATATAATCTACTCTATCTTTGTTAAACAAGTTCTAAGTCAGCTACCTTTTAAATACATCTCAATTTAAATTTCTTTTACAAGCATCTTAATAACTAACACAAAAAGATATACCTATTGCGTAAGGATATGCAGCTGAGAAATCTGTGGCGAGCTAGTACTGGACAGAATTTGTGCAGAGATTATGGTATGAGCCAAGGAAAGCATACGCAATTGAATACCTTAGAGGTTAAAGTAATGGAGTAATTAGTTGTAAAAGAGTAATAATGAGAATTTTAAGTTGGCGGTTTTAGAGGGTAACTAGTCTATCAAGTAAACCTCAGTAGGAAGAGTGTTGACCCAAAGGTGAAAGGGTAGTTGAGCTTCAAGAAAAAGAGTATGTATTATTTCAATGATGTGATGATGTTTGTGTTAAGCCACTGCACTTTACAAGTATAAAGAGATCGGTGAATTATGTTATACGCGGTCAGAAGTAGATGATAGGTTATGCTAGTCAATATTTTTTAAAACGTGCTTTCAAGCATGTCTTACGGCAAAGCGAAGCACGTGACGTTTGCTTCTCTTCGTTGAGACGCGTTTTAAAGCGCTGAGGTTAATTTGCAAGATTTTTAGCAAAGTTTAAGTTTTTAATTATTTCAGCAAATGATTAGACTTTGTCCAAAATTTTAATTTGTAGGTTTACCCTCAATAATTGCCTTCAAGTTATGTATTGCACCACATTTTTTTTCTATTTTATATCAACTTTTAAGTCATACTTTATATTTTATAATCATTAATGAATGTATTTATATATTAATAGTTTTGTATAACTTATTAGCGCATTGGTTAATAAAAGTATTGCTTCGTTCTACGCTTTGCACTTTGTACTTTGAAGCAAAAATAAAACCTTGTATGCCGCAATGCGCTTTGTGCTTTGATAACACTTGCTAGTATATTTTCCATCGACAATAGAGCAAAGAATTTAATACGGATTGAATTGATTTTCAACTGTTGCTTCAAAGTGGGTAAATTTTTTGGGTACTTATAGATGTGTAGAGCTGCCTAGATGTCAAGGCATAAAATTCTAGAGAGCAAAAAGCTTAGGAGTTGAACTAACAACCTTTACTTGTACGTAAAATAGTCAGATGTAGATCTTGTATATCTAATTTTAAAATGGCTTAACCTTATTGCATAAATAAAGTTTCCCCTATGGTTAAATCGGTGTGATTTTGGTTATCGATGTAGTGCATAGTTTAATGCTCATATTAAAGTTATGACTGACGATTGTCCTTAGATCAATTGAAAAATAGCAAGGTCAAACTTGGGTCATTAGCCTACCAATCTGATCAACAAAGTCAACAATAAATGTATATGATTTAGGAACTTGAAGGTATTATAGCAATATAGGTTTTATATGCTATTTAGATAATCTTCTCGTCATTATGGGGTATTATAGATATTTAGATTAGTAGAAGACATAAAACTCTAATACTATTTTAAATATATTTTGAAGTTCATGGAGCATTAGAACATAAACTTCTTTTGTGTCGGTACACTCACCAGTGCACATAAAGACAGCAGGTGCATGAAAACCTTTTATAGACACACATATGTATCCCATATCAGCAAGTTTATTCATAGATGCCATATAACGATTTGTTTTCATATATGCTTCTAGATATATTGGTGTCAAAATAGCAGTATTATTATTGATACATCAACATCGATATTAATGGCCCTATAAAATTAAATCATTTTTTCACTTGAATTTTTAATTGATCAAGAGTTTAATTCTTTGTGATTTGTGGGTTGTTTTTTGCTCAACTTTGATTTTGCAATAATAACTTGGTCAATGCTTTCACCATTTTTTTTATTTTTTTTAAATAATAATAGAGCCTTAATTCTAATTCCAAGTTTTAAAACTTTTATGACTGTTTGAAAATTGAATTAAAATCATACACTATCTACCCTTATTTTTTTAACCTTTTTTTATTTTTTTGTCAAGAAAACTAGGCATGCTTTGATGGATTCCATAGTGGATCTTGATATAACTTTTGCCATTGAAAAAGCAACAAGATCTATCCTAGTGGCTACCATAATATGGGGGCATTGTGATTTATTTCATGGGATTCCAGATGGGCATTAATGTATTTTGCTTGTTAGTTATGAAACACTAAAAAATGATAGATACTTGAGTTTGCACACCAACAATTTCGTGATAAATTTTATTAATTTTCTCATATCAAGATGGCAATAAGGCATGCTCGACCAAAATGATGTAATTAGGCATCAACAATATATGTCATGGAGGTTCAAGACGGAGATAAAGCTATGAGAAGGTTATACCTATTATCATCAATGTAATTAGTATGTTCTTAGAGATGCAAAGAGAAAATGAATAAGGACATTTGAAGCTAAAACTGTTGGCTAGAGAAAGAGCAGAGGGAGATAAGGGAGACATTGAAGACATTAGTTACAAGGATAGAAAAGGGAACAAGCAAGGAATTCATGAGAGAGAGGGCGAGTGAGGAGGAAGAAGCATATATATGCTTGGCTGCAAGAGAGTTTTGTGCAAGGAGACATGATTGGGTTGAATGAGAGAAAGGGAAGAGATGCAAATAGGCACCGAGCATGGGATCATGAGAGCTAGATGGAGAGGGTGGGCGATGAAAAAGAGAGAATGATATAACACGTGCATGTTGGGTTTTGTGATAGGCATACAGGCGCTAGCAAAGGAAGAAAACAAAGAGAACAGAAGAGATTAATAGAAGGTGATGACGGAAAGAAATGAGGACGCGGAGTTAATTGAAGGGTTGGATGTCGTGGGTGTAGATGCATGTCCCAAGTATATTAGATTTTTTTGTCTTTTTCTGATATAAAATGTCGCCAAATTAATTTGACAGACAACCATACATCTGTTGCACCCCTAATATCTAAATCATGACTCTAAAATAAAATGGCTATATCAAATGTACTCAGTTGAATTACCAGATAATTTGAATTTGAGTACAACCGAGTAAAGGCTTAGTTGACTTTCAAATTTAGTAAGCATATGCATATTTATGTCATTATGGCTACTAAAGGTTGATAAATTGATATGGAAACTCGGCCATAAAGCTCATGAGCAGAGGGAACAATTTGGCCCTTTAGCTTGTTGAATTGGCATGAAAATGGTTCCGTCTTTAGATTTGTTAAGCCATAAAAAAAAGATGTCAACTACGTTACTAAAACTTGTTGAATCAACAAAATATCTTGACGCTTAGGATTGTGAGCTAAAATATTTCCCCAATTCAGCTCTTGGGTTTGTGTAAATCTTGTTATTCAAACTCAATATTTTGGATTTTTGAATTTGAAATGTGAATGCCGACGTGATTTTCGGAGCTGAATGAATAAATTAACTTAGCTTTTAGGCTTGTGACCTAGGGTGCCAATTCATCCCCTAGACTTCTTGAGCTAAAAATGGCAATGGTTTGATCCTTAGTAAATGTTTAAAATTGTGTAATTGAGTATGGAGGTATTTTCCGTAGGTGAGGTGGGGCATAAGTCTCATCGTTGGAAAATTGCGCAAGTCAAAATAACCAAATAAAAAACAATAAATTAAAATATATTAACATCGTTGCACAATAAAAAATAACAAATTTATAAAATAACAAATTCTGTAAGCCTCAAAATATCATATAAACATTTGCACAAAATCAAAAATAATGTAAGCATCAACTGATCAAGTCGTCAAACTAACATAAAATATGAATGAAAGTAACATAAAATATCAAATTTAGACATAAGATGAGTTTATCATGATAGACTTCTCTTACTCAAATTATATAACCAATATAATAAACATCTATAGATCTAACAAGAATATAATAAATAATCAAAAGCTAGACAAGCAGACGGCGTTGGGGCTTTAGCAAGTGTAGTTAACAATTGCTATAGCTAAAACATCAAGCTGCGGAGGCAATGATGGTGGTGAAAGTAGCAAGCAGTGGTGGCGGAAGTAGCAAGAGGTGGCGGCAACGGCGGCGACGGTGACGACGACGGTAAAAGCGCCAGGCAACCCTGCAGTGAAGCTTAACTAGTGAGGGGAGCTCTTACATGTCATAGTGCGACTTCCATTTATATTCAAACCATCTAATGCAAGAAAAAAAATAAACACGAGAGGTGCACGCCTTAAGCAAATTGAGGTAAGAGGCGGCCTCAACCAATGTGAGGCGTTGTATGC
This sequence comes from Phalaenopsis hybrid cultivar, assembly GCA_002079205.1. Lineage (NCBI taxonomy): Eukaryota > Viridiplantae > Streptophyta > Magnoliopsida > Asparagales > Orchidaceae > Phalaenopsis > Phalaenopsis hybrid cultivar. Next base: position 1,609 of record JXCR01032098.1, on the reverse strand, counting down.
CTCTCCCGAGCTGCTTGAAGTGTACGTCTCAAAGCACTTTCTTTCAGAATTGTGTTGAGGTAAGTTTCAAGATGTGACTCAGATTGCAAAATTTTAAACCATCATCTAAATAGTTGAGTCCTCATATATCAAGTACATTTAATAATCAAAGCTTATTCAATTTATAATTCCTAATGAGAATTTAAGTACCTAACATCGTTTATTAGTTCTAGATTTTAAAATGAAGAGTTATAAAATAAAAAACACTAGAACTCATCATCGTAGATATAGATGAGAGAATCTAAAACAACAAATGAAATTATTTTTATGAGTAAAATTCAAGATTTCAAAATTTGGGATGTTCATGAAGAAGCAAATGTTATTTACACTATAAAACAAGTAGCAAAAGATGTGCTTGAAGAATCAAAAGAAAAAGTTTTTATAAATAAAAATAGTTGATGGTGGAATAATAATGTGCAAGAAAAAATAAATTATAAGAAGTTTTGTTATAAAAATTGGTTTAAATGTAGAAGCTTAGAGAAAAATATCAAAAAGCTTGCAGGGAGTCTAAAAGAACAATCTGTGACGTTGTGACACTAAAAATTCTGTTTTTAATGATCTTTATAATATGTTAGATACCAAGGAGGACGAAAAATATATATATAAACTAGCCAAACAAAGAGAAATGAAAAGTAAAGATTTAACTCAAGTAAAGTTTATTTAAGATGAAAATCAAAAAGTATTTTTCTTTAAAAAAGATATTCAACATAGGTGGGTTAGTTATTTTGATAAAGTTTTTAATGAAACTTCTGAAAATACGATCAATCTTAGTGATCTTAATATCGTGAATAATAATAAAATGTTTCATTTTTATCGTCGCATTAGTAAAAAAAAAGTTGAGAAGGCTTTAAAGAAAACCAATGTTAGAAAGTCTGTAGGACTTGATGATATCCCAATTGAAGTGTGGAAATATTTAAGAGATTTGAGAGTTTCTTGGCTATATAAAACTTCTTTAATATTATTTTAAAAACTAAAAAGATGCCTGAGGAGTGGAGGGAGAGTATTTTGGTCCTAAAAAGATGCTTGAGGAGTGGAGGAAGAGTATTTTGGTCCCCATTTTTAAGAATAAAGGGAAAGATGTCTGAGGAGTGGAGGAAGAGTATTTTGGTCCCCATTTTTAAGAATAAAGGAGATGCATAAGAGTGCAAATTATAGAGGAATTAAGTTGATGTGCCATACTTTAAAATTATGGGAGAGGGTAATTGAACATAGGTTAAGATGCATCACGAAAATTTCTCATAATGATGGGAGAGGGTAATTGAACATAGGTTAAGACGCATTACAAAGATTTCTCATAATCAATTTAGATTTATGCCGGCCAATTCTACTATGGAAGCTATACATTTATTGAGAGGTTTGATGGAAGTTCAGAGATAATACGGAGATCTACATTTTGATTTTTATTGATTTAGAAAAAGCTTACGATAAGGTTCTAAGAGATATCCTTTAGAGAGTTCTGATTTTTATTGATTTAGAAAAAGCTTACGATAAGGTTCCAAGAGATATCTATACTAGAGTTTTTGAGAAGAAATGTGTTGATATGACTTATATTCAAGTCATTAAAGATATG
>JXCR01032062.1:69075-82351 GCA_002079205.1 Phalaenopsis hybrid cultivar | reverse complement strand
TTTTCTGTGAAACGAAAAATTGAGTGTCTTGTTGTCTATGGAAATTTATCAAGAACTAATGAATGATGGAGTTTTAAGAAGAGGTCATAATATGATTTTTTTTCCTAATTTAAGACATCAATATAACACACTTATCCAAATCAATTAAAAAAAAAGAATGTCAATATGAATTCCTCTAAAAATCTTAAATAGCAAAATCAACTTCGAAACAAATGATTCAAAATACAGAAACACTCACCTTCCAANACTTATCCAAATCAATTAAAAAAAAGAATGTCAATATGAATTCCTCCAAAAAACTTAAATAGCAAAATCAACTTCGAAACAAATGATTCAAAATACAGAAACACTCACCTTCCACAGTTTCTTTTGGGATCTCTGCAACTCCTGAAAGCCTCTTGACAAGCTCCATCTTCGTCCCAGTCGCCGAAACCCCGCATCGGGCGGCCAAATCCTTCAACTCCCGCACAGTGTACTTCACTAACTTCTCTTTTTCTAAGCATACCTCCTCCTCCCGATCAACAGCATCGTCATCGGAGCTCCTCTTCCTCTTCCCTGGACCGTTCGACACCCCACTCGCAGGGGCAGCCTCATCAGGATCGGCCTCCANACTCGCGCACAGTGTACTTCACTAACTTCTCTTTTTCTAAGCATACCTCCTCCTCCCGATCAACAGCATCGTAATCGGAGCTCCTCTTCCTCTTCCCTGGACCGTTCGACACCCCACTCGCAGGTGCAGCCTCATCAGGATCGGCCTCCTTTTCCTTCTCCTCTTCGCTCTGCAACGCCGCTTCAAGCCTTTTGACCTGGATTTGAAACAAATGAGTTCGAGGATTTTGAGGATGAGAAGAAGCTGGAAAAGGAGAGACGAAGGCTTACAAGGATGGGTTTGGTGCCGGTAGTGTCGAGGCCTCTGAGTGATAGCTTGGCTCGAAGCTCGTCGACTTTTAGCTTGGAAGCCATTTTGTCTCTCTCAGTCTCCCTCTCGCCTCGCTCTCAGGGCCACGATGAGTTTTGAAAGAGAAGCGGAGCAGTTTGGGTTTATATACTGTCCTGCTTAGCAGAGAAAGACGAAAGCTTGCGAAGGAAGAAGCAAGCCGGCGCCTGTAATTTTGACGTTTAAAACATTTTGCATATGCTTGAAAAAAAAAAGTTTTTTTTTTCTTTTTTTTTAATTAAAATAATGATACCTTTTTACATTATATGAAAAATTTTGATGTTATAAATATAAAAAGCAAATTTTTATGGGTTAACATATAAATTTACATCAATTATGTCAATATAAATATTCTTCAGAAAGTTTAAATGAATTTAATCATAAACGTACACATATCATTGATGTAAGGCTTTGAACTCAAAAAGATATTTTTTTTATAAAATTATCCCGAATGAAAATTAACATAATATCCCGAAATCCTCTAAATTTGATTTAGGCTAGCTTGAATTTCAAGAGAATACGAGTACGTGTGAAATTGTTTGTGAATTGAAATCATGAAAATTGACTGAGGCAAACATTCATCATAGTCCTAGCCCCAACAAGCTCCCATTAATTATTGAACTCAACAAGCTTCTAACATCTTTCTTGTGTCATCATTTAGTCGTTGTTTGACTCCCATCGTAGTTTTCTCCTCCCTCACACGACATCAATCTTGTTAAAGCTTGAATCTAACAAGCTCTCATCACAAATTCTTGGCCTTCACGCACCATTAGATATTAATTTTGTTGATGTGCAAGTCCATTAATGAGCTTCTCTTAGCCTTCACATGTCAGAGGTCGTGTTGTTGTCTCATCCAAACAAGCTCCCATTATTAATTTCTCCTTCATACATTATAGTTCCCATCAATGTCTGACCCGAAGAGCTCCGATCATGAAATCTTATTATAGTTCACATGTCACTGACCATTAGTCCCATTTGAGCCTAGCCCTAATTAGCTAATCTTCTCCTTTACATGAGGTATCATAAAAACATAGTGCTAACTGATACGTTACCAACAAATTTTCATCATCTGTCACGAATCTCGAGACGATATTTTAAGCAAAAAACATTTAAATCTTGATAAAAAGTCATCCAGAGCTCTGATTTCAACAAACTTATAGTCAAACTGACCGGATCGATGAGACGGATATAATGATATGAAAATTAGTTCAATTCGAGTCAAATCCAGCTCAGCTCAAGTCATTAAACAACCATTGGAAGATTTCTGGACACATTTGAGAGGTTAAACAGATGTCGGCACTAGCAAGTTTATACTCGAATCGAATGGCTCGATAAGACGAATCCAACGAGACCAATATCATTCAATTTCGACATTGTTAAGGCATTGAAATATTCATTAAACGCGACATGATCGGAGGAAACTCTCTGGGCTGTCCGATCAAAATAATTGATATTCATGTATTAATTGCAACCATAACACTATAAATATAGCTCTACCCCTCACATGAGGAGAGGGACTTGAGGCTTCAGAGAGAACTAGAATCTCTGAGAATAAGCTGAAGTCCAACACCATCCCGACCCTCATCGACCATCGCCAGCTATCGTCAACACCCGTCGATCGTCGTCAACCACCGCTGACCAGATGTCGTCGATCCACGTTTTTACTTGGAAAATCTAGTAACATCTTCTGTTTGTAGGACAAGAGCTAACCACTACGATCGATGTGTTAATAACTTACACGGTCATCAGCTCATGCAGATCCTGACTTTGGCACCAGTAGCCTACGAACGTCATCAATATTCGCCCCAACGACGTATGTGGTCATCAGTTCATGTTGCTCCTTACTCCGACCCCCGTGGTCTATGGACGTCATTAATACTCGACAACTACAATCTACGCGATTCACAGTTCTTGTAACTGCTTGCTATGACTTCTCCGACCAATCAACGCTTTTGGAGCAACTATCTACAACACTTACGATGGACTACTACCTCCACAACAATCAACAATGACTCTTCAAACCTGCTGTCACAAAGAACAACAGTCAAATTATAGTTATATAACTTTATAATTTTATCTTCCTTAATTCAGAAGAAGAATGTACATGTGTACTCATCATTCATAGTGGACTATTTCAACTGAACTAGACTCCGTGATTTTTCCCCCTTTCAAGGGTTTTCCACATAAAAAGTTGAGGTATCTTCTTTAGCTTAATTTTTTTCTTTCCTTTTATCTGTGTGTGTTGAATTCTTGTGTAACGCTAAGACGTTAATTCATTACTCTACCACCGCAAATTTTATAGCATGCATCACTAACAATTGAAATTAGATTCAAATTAATTATAAATCCAACAAGTAATTTGTACATGCATTAGACCATTATTAGTAGTAATTCAATTCAAAATAAATATTCATATATATTCTTTCAAATGCAAATATGCAAATCATATTTATTCAATTTTACGCATTATAAAATATATAAAAACAAATGTTTTCTTTTTCTTCACTTTTTTTTAACTCACATATACTTGTATGCTTTAAGCATTGAGCTCAAAATTGTATAATTGAAAAATAAAATGCCCAACCATTAGATCAAATGAGTTACAAAATATAAAACCAAGTCCTTAATCAAAGAAGAACATTGCTATTTGCACATATGAAACTCCCAAATCAAACTTCATCTAAACATTTCTCATCTTTCAAAGCCCAAAGAACATTAAGCTCATTAATTGTTTATATTAACACCATTCATTAAATAAACAAGCCAATTTTTAATTTTCAACAAAAAATTTCAGCTTATTACTAACAATAAGTAAATTATGATGAACTCAATTAAGTGAGTTTAGCCTTGCTTCCCTTACAAAAATTTAGCCATATATTCCTAAGCTTTTTTTAGCCTTCTAACTATTTTTCATTATCATCAATAACATTCAATTATTTTAAAATCATGATTAAATACATGGCAACAAATTCCCATGCCTTAGTATTTCAACCAATAAACTTTACTTTTTTGTATTTATAATGCCCAAGTCTTTCATATTAGGAAAAAAAATGCAACTATTTAACATAAAAAAATTAACTACACTTTTTAAATTTTTTATTACACATTATCATTCTTCCACCTTTTTTTATTTATAAGATTTTTTTTTCCATTTTAATTTTCAAACTCACCTTTTACAACTTGATTAATAGAACTCGTTATTTTATCTCACGTAACATTAACTTTCATATATATATATATGTATGTATGTTTTAAATACTGATCTAATTCTATGACAATATTATGCATTTTTCATTTTTCAATTATTAATTTTAAAATTCAAAACAAATAATTAATGTTTAGTATTAAAACTTTTACTTAGAAGACCTTACAATCTTTAAAATCTCAACTATTTTTCTCTTAAAAGATTAATCAATTTGTGTTTTATTAGATCTACTTTTTCAAGATATGATAGGATCATTTGTTTTATCAAATCAATTGTAGATCCAATGAATAATTTACAAAGACTAGATCATTATCAACATTAACTTCATTCATAACATACTCTTCCAAATACAAATATGCAAATCATATATATTCAATTTTACACAAAATATAGATAGCCAACTGTATATAATTGGAGATAAAACACTCCACTATTATTTGATGTGTGTGGGGTACAAAATAAAGAGCCAAGAAGCCTTAATGGAAATGGAACACCTTTATCATGCAAAAGAAATTCCAAAATCAAACTTCATCTAAACATTTCTCAAATGACTCGGAACATAAAATAATTGAAACATAATTTTAACCACTTTATAAAACAAAAATATTTAAAATTTGGAGACAATTACATACAAGCCACCCAATTCCTATATATTTACATATCTAACACCTACACTTTACTTTTTAACATTTACACCACCCAAATCATTCACATTACATAAAAAATACCACATTTTCATGCAGAGTTATGGTAGCATAGATGAAAAATTTAAGTTATGGTGTTAGATATGTAAGTATACAGGAATTGAGTGGCACGTATGCGAATACTCTTTCATTTTAACCAAACATATGCAAACCAAACACTAAAAGTGCTACTTTAATCACTTATCATCAAACAACATTCCCTGACATTCATGCACAGCACAAATTTCATGTTGCATGACATTTGGAAATATGTATATATGTGCTGAAACAAACTACATTCATGAATCAAATCTACAAGTTTCTTCCAACTTAAGAAAAAAAAAATACTTCTCAAAGATAAATAACAGCAAATCAAAAAGAACATTGCAAGTTTCTCAAGGTCCAATCCCGAAAAAGAAGCAGAGAAATAGAACAGCAAATGCCTGGAAGTAAGATTTTAATCCTCCTCCTCGCCCTCGTTCTCAGCAATGTTGAAGTAGCGCAGCTCATAAACATTCCGGTCTTTGTTGGAGGCGATGACTCGAAGCCAATCCCGAACGTTGTGTTTCTTCAGGTACTTCTTCGTCAAATACTTTAAATATCTGGACATAAATAGTTTTGATTTTTTCAACCAGCTTAAAAAATAATAGTAAAAAGGTTCATTTTTTATAACACATAATTCTTGTATATTTATATATAATATCAAAAGTTTGATACTCAAAACTTATCAAACATTGGTGTCATGAACCCATGCATTCTTACGCAATGTTAAAACTTTTAGCGGCATGCATGTAAAAATGAAAAATTTAGGTGTTCGATGTGTAAATACATAAGAATTGTGTGGCATGTATGTAAATGCCCCATAACAAAACAATGTCTGCATTTATGTAGGGTTATTCCACATGTTCAATTTAATACCTAAACTCACCTAATTCTAAACTATTGAACATAAAATGATATAGGGAAAATCTTTTATTAGCCTTCTGGACTTGTAAAAACCAAACTCACTTCGTAATACCAACTCATTATTATTATTATTTTGGAAAAAAGAATTTATCATATCTGTAGAGGGTTGAGTTTGTTGATCAGTTGTTCAAGGTTTGTCAACATTATCATCATAGCCAATCATTAACTTCTCGAGACTAGCTTTATAAATTCTCATTTTCCATTCATCTTGCAAGAGGTATTACTCTATTTTACACTTTTTTAGCAAATAATTTCTATCCAAATTACTATCAATCTGCCACTTTTTTATTCAAATAATTTCTCAGCAGCACAATTTCAACTCATACTTTGCATATAAATAAATCATGTAATTTGATTATTAGTCGCATCATGTCTCAAATCTAATTATTTCTCAATCTAACCTTCACGATTTATCGAAGATCTTTCTAACATTCTTATTTTAAGTCATACTCAATTTGTCTATCAACAACTCCTTATTGCGCAAATTACAAATCCATACAATTATGTTTTCACAATGACACAAAGCAAGGGTGAAAGGAATTCAATTAGCATTTAATATTAGAAATTCATGGAATATATTTCAAAAATTAATAAATAAGGATATTTTGTTATGAAAATCACACTTTTTTTTCATTCTATCATAAAAATCATATGCAAAATATTCATGCGTTTGATGATATCATGAGCATCAAACTCTAATATTAATTTATGGTCCTAAACTCTTCCAATGATTTGGCTTACAATAAGCACATGAGAAATATGCTACTTAATCAAGCAAATGCGAATACACATATTGGTGATTTGTGTAAAAAATATATTATGCTAACACAAGAGTGAACAAGTTATGATCAAAATATAGATTATTATACTCAACTAAATTTAGAACACCCTTACTTGGGAATCAGCTAATGAACACTCATTTGTCCTCAAGCTAGTATAGAGAAACCATTACGCTATATTTTACAAAGGGGGTGAACATTCATATCTTGATCCAATAAGAGTAGAAGAAATATAAGTAACTACAAGCAAATCGAATAAAACTAAGAAGGAAGATTTACAAACATACCACTCAATTATTATGTATTTACATATCAAACATCTAAACTTCAATTTTTACATATATGCCACCAACTTGCATGAAAAAAATTTATTTCACTTTTTAGAGTTAAAATAGTGGGTATTTTTATGTAATCTGAAACATTTAGGTCTTATAATTGTAAGAAAACGTAAAGTTTCGGTATTAGATATGTAAATACATAGGAATTGGGTGGTATGTATCTAAATTCCCCAACTAAGAGATGACGTTCATCTCATCGATAAGTCTTTAAAAATTTAGATGAAAAAACAAAACATAACTTTTCCATAATATAATTCACTAATAAAATGGGAAGTCCGAGAAAATTCTCAAGGGCTCGAGCTTTTCCTAACTTAGATTAAAGACCTAAAAACTTGATTTAAATTGATTTGTGGATATAAAATTTCAAACTGTACAAGCACATTAATTAATGAAATGCATAAACAACATAAAAAATTTGATACGATGTCAATAAAATTTATCATTTGACATGAATCTTGAGACGATTTGCATGGAACTTGGAGAATTCTTTGAGTGAGAAATGTCCAAACTACAATTAAACTCATCTAGAACTCAGACTTCAGCAAACTTACATTCAAATTGATTGGCTCCAATCCAAGAAAAATCAAGCCCAACCCTTGAAATCTTTCGGAGCCTAACTGAAAGGGCAAATGAATTTCAAATCTGACAAGCTTATAGTCAAATCGAACGTCTCAACATGATGAATCCAACAAGCCCAAAATAACTCAATTTCGGCATCATTAATGCACTTAAATATCGACAAAACATTGTCTAATTAAGCAAAATTCTCCAGGTCGTCAGATGGAATGGTCTGGATTCCTTATTTGCAAGGAGACAACTTCTCTCAAACTCTATCAATAGAGCCAGACCCTTTATAAATAGACCATGAAACGAAGAAAGATCGAAGCTTGGTGCACCCCCACCCCCACCCCCCTTTATTCAATACAGCCGTCGTCAACCACCATCAGTCGTTTTCTACTCATTACGTCAAAATGTCTTTTGGAGTCAAAAAGTGTTACAAAAGCCCAACGTACATTGTAGAATAGTGAAACACCAGACAAAATACAAAATGTCTTTTGGAGTCAAAAAGTGTTACAAAAGCCCAACGTACATTGTAGAATAGTGAAACACCAGACAAAATAGTATGACATCTAGTATACTGTGCAGTGACGGATCTTGAAGGTAGTGTACTTGAGTCCCAATAGCTGCTTCCAACTAACATCACTTTTGGCCATTGTGCAACAAAATATTGTACCTTAAAGAACTGTGTTGTTATTTCATGCCCACGGGACAGTGACATATGCGAGTAATCACTAATACATCGTGGACTCTTTTGAGGGAGCTAGGCCCCGTGATTTTGTTCCTTTTCGGGTTTCCCAAGAAAAAGTTTTTGACATCTCCATTTGTCGCTTTTGTAGTTTGAGTCTGTGTTGTATTTTCATGCAACGTTAAGATACTAAACAATCACTCTACCATCACAAATCTTCTGGAACGCATCAATATTAATAAATCATAGGCAAGATCATGAAAAAATAATTATTATCATCATAAGTATTAGTTCTATCACAACCATTAAGGGTATGCTCACTGTATCCTACTCCATTGGAACACAAAAAGACCTCAATCAAATTATGATATCCTGAACGTAAAAGTCGAGCTTTAATCAGTTTTTTTTGTTAGCTATCAATTGAAGCACAAAGAAGCTCAAGCTTGTCAACAAGCTAAATACAACTAATTCACATTCAGTTTATTTATTGTTGAGCCAAGCACGGACATATCATGTACGATTGGCATCATCACATGCATGAAACAAATTGCGATTATCATAGTAGAATATCCTTTAAAATTCATAAATATATATTTCAGAATTAGTAAAATGTATTAAGAATTTTAATATTAGAATGAACGAGTAAAAATATAAAACGTGTGAGTATAACAAATTACAAGGAAATAAAGACATATGGCACATAATTCTTATTTATTTACATATCTCGCACCTAAAATTTCATATTACATACATAAAACTTCAGTGGATTAAACTTATGCAAAAAAAAAGCTCATTTTTTGTGGACACCAACATTTTTTTAGCATTCCTAGTGAAATGTTACACAAAAGGTAAAGTGTATTGAAGCATACCACCTGAAATGGGGCCTTCATGAATGACTTCAATCTTTATTTTATCACAAGTTTGGAAAAGAGTCCCTCAAATGTTACCGTGGTCTTGTCGTTCCATCCAATGATGTGATAAGTATTGAACAAATTATTCAATAATCATCAGCTTATGACGAAGATGATGGCATACATCTCTAAGCTAACTAAAAGTGTTTATAACCCAGAGGCAATTATTAAATAAACAATTCATAAATCTTCAAGCATGCAAAGTTCAATTCCAAACTTATATAATATTTTGCTTATTTTTTTAGGCATTTGGTTTAATTTGATTTATCTATCACCTGGAACAAGAAGAAAACGTCAAAAAATAAAAATATAATTACAAATACAAATTTATATTTAAAAATATAAACTAATTTGGCTTACTTTTAAATTTAAATAATATAAAGTTAATGAAATAATTAAGTTGTTTGTATGATCGATTATGTACTAGCGATTCTGATCCAAATCATCATATCATTAATATTTATAATCATAATAAATAATTTTTTTATTATATAAATTTATTGAATGTGTAGTTGTTTAATTTATTGTTATTATTATTATAATATATATATATAGACACACACTTAAATTCTTTAAGAAAATCCTTTAATTTCCTCACTTCAACAAGCTTAACAAAGATCGACGAAAGCTAATCTCCCTTACTAAAACAGTGGAATGGACAATATTTCTAGTTATTAGAATGGATTTTCTGGGAATACTACTTATAAATTTAGAATTTGAAAAAAGTTTCATATGCTATATTTTGAGTATTACTTAGGTTATAAAGAAGACTTCTAATGAATGAAACAAACATTAAGAATAAAAAAATAAACTTTTTTAAAAAAAAGAGCTGTAAGTTTGGATCAAATTTATTGAAGGTTTTTAAAAAGTCGAATTATTCATCAAATCAAGCCTCCTTAAAATCTTTATTTGGTAACTCAATCTCTTGCAATAATATTGAATATTGATTTATATTAACATCTTGCAATCATGTATCTTAGAGATCATTTATGTTGTTTTTTTTTTTGTTTTCGTCTTATACAATACCAAAGCTTTAGAAGATTTTGGAAAGCATCCCCTCATCATAATCATTTGATTGGTTTTGACATGTTCATGGGAAGGATGTGTCGGTATTCATATTGGATAAAGGATAAAGATGTTCTTCCCTTTGGTAAAATATAGTGAAATAGTTTTTCTACTAGCTTGAAAGCAAATAACTATTAATTAATGGAATCGGAATGGAATTTCAAGCTAGGTCGAGTATAACTATATTGTGATAATGGCTTCTTCATTCTTGCATTACTATAATATATTTTTTACACAATCATCTATGTGTATTTGCATTTTCTAGATTAATTAGCATACATTCTATGTGCTTATTGTAATCAACTATAAGTGGTACACTATTATTTTATGAATTTACATATCTCACATATGCATTTATATTGCCTCCATCTGTTTTAAAAATTTGATGATAAATATCGAGCCTTTCATCTTCCCACCCTTAACACCAATATTAACTCTCATATGATTCATCCTTTCACCCCTTTCTACTGTCCTTTATCTTCATGTGTTGAAGAGTTGTACTCAGAGTTGAGGTTAGGGTTATGAAAGTCCACCTAAGTTTTAACTCGATTTTTAAACAAGGATCAAAGATGTTGAAATGTACCATGTATCCATTATTCATGCTATGTTGATCAATCAATTGCTATGGATGTAGAATAATCATTGATTAATAGCTGATGTTGTTCAACAAGTTGTGATTTAGGGATAGAATAGAAAGGTGCAAAAATACACAAAAACTTCATTCAACCCGGATCAAAACAATCAATTTAAATTGGTTCTCAAAATTCATTGAACATATTCAATTCCCAAAATAGGTAAACAAGTATTGATCTATAGCAAAACCTAAGAGTCCAAGTACGTAGTATTTAAAAAGAAATCAATATAAGATTGAAGTAGCAAAATTGTATCCTAAAAAATTAAATTACATGTATGCAAGTTATAAAAGATTTGATGTGAAAATTGCAAGAAATCTTTTATCCAAATTGCTTAAAGCATATTCATTAATAATTATGAAATAAATCCAATGTTTTTAATTAAAGTTCCAATTAATAATTTAAGTGTTCAAGAATGAATTATAAATTTTACGATTTTTTACGGTTTTTGTAAATAAAGGTTAAAATATTCTTCTTCTTTATATGACACACCAATCAAACAAGCAATCCAATTGAACCCAAGAATCAAATCAAAACACAATTTTAAAATAAGGATTATTTCCAACTTAATTCTAGAGATACTCTTATAAGTATTGTTATTAATGTAGTACAATCAAATGTTCAATTCAAGTTCTTTAATCTAATAGCCTCAGAACTCCATCCCTTGAGGCAACATCCTAAAAGTGCACCATCATGAGAAAACAATTTTAAAGTTCTTAATAAAAATCTGGCCATTATAAGAAAAGACACCTTGAATCATTCTACATAAAGGTCTCACAATCTCACCCGCTCAAATAATTCATGTGCTCTTAAGTATCATTGCACATAGCCTAAAACCAGCCACCATGCAAATAAGACTTTTTTTGGAGATACTGATGTATTCAAGAGGTAGGTCCCACCATTTAGCACTACATCTAAGGGGATTATGAGGTAACTCCCATGACGTAGCATTTATCCTATTTTATACTTAAATTTCATCTTCAAGATGGTGCATTGCCACAAAATAACATTTAAAACAATCTGAACTCCCATCTATTCAAATATGTTTTTGCTTTGAACTCCTATTCTCATAGGTTTGTCGCATCAATGTAGCTTACAAGGTGGGCACCTACCAATTGTAACAACCCACACTTGCAATCATCAATGTATCGTCTGCTTTAGCCCAATGGCCTTACAATTTTGTCTCTCTTTTGTAACTTTTCATTAAATCACCCATTCTACAAGTGCTCTCGTATAAGAATGCTTAACTTTGAAGTTTTTAATAAAATTATAACAATTTGAGCAAAGATGTATGGATGCTTAACAAATGAACTTTATTTTATTCAAGGCGACACACCTATGAACTTACTTTTTTTTCATCATACGAGGTATGACTAGCTCATCAATGATTTAATTATTACAAATATTTTGTCTAACTATCTAATGACGATAAGTATTCAAGAAATTATTCAATAATCACCAGCCTATGATGATGATGGTATACATCTCAAGCTAACTAAAAGTGTTTATAATCCCGAGGCCATTATTAAATTAAAAAAATATGAAAATTCAAGCATGCAAAATTTAATTCCAAGCTTATATAATGTTTACTTATTTGTTAATGTATTTTGTTTAGTTTGATTTATCTATGAATTGGAACAAAAAGAGAACGTTAAAAAAATATTATTACAAAAACATTTTAATATTAAAATAGAAACTAATTTGCCTTCTTTTAAAATATAAATGATATTTATTTAGAGAATTAAACAAGTTTATTTTATCATTGATTATGTAATTAGCCATTCTGATCCAAACTTGCATGTCATTATTTATAATCATGATAAATATTTTTATTATATAGCATTCATTAAATATCTAGTTGTTCTAATTATTGTTATTATTATAATATATGCATATAGTTAAATACTTAAGAAAATCCTTTAATTTCTCAATTCAATGTGCCTAACAAAGATTGATGAAATCTCAGCTCCTATGACAAAGAAGTGGAATGGACAATATTTATGGTTGTTAGAAAAGATTTTATGGACACCTATTTACTAATTTGTACTTTAAAAAAGATTCAAAAATTATGTTTTAAGTATTGCTTAAATTATAAAAAAGAATTCTGAGTGAATGAAAATAACTTTAAGAATAAGAAATAAATAAAAAAACACATGAACCATAAGATTGGATAAAATTTATGGAAGGTTTTTGAAGAATCAAATAATCCTTCAAATCAAGCCTCCTTAAAATAAATATTTGGCCACTCAATCTCTTGCAATAATGTTGAATATTAATTTATGTTATATATAGTGCAATCTTAAATCTTAGAGATTAGTTACTTTATTTTTATTTTTATTTTTGCCTAATACAAGGAAGAGTATTTTGGTCCCCTTTTTTAAGAATAAAGGGGATGCACAAGAGTGTGCAAATTATAGAGGAATTAAGTTGATGTGTCATACTTTAAAATTATGGGAGAGGGTAATTGAACATAGGTTAAGACGCATCACAAAAATTTCTCATAATCAATTTGGA
>JXCR01032062.1:50933-68147 GCA_002079205.1 Phalaenopsis hybrid cultivar | reverse complement strand
TAGAACTAAATGAAAATATGACACTAAATAGGACGCAATGGAGAAAAAGGATTCATGTAGCCGACCCCACGTAGTGGGATTAAGGCTTTGTTGTTGTTGTTGTTGTTGTACAATACCTAAGCTTTAAAAAATTTTGGAAAGCAAACCCTCATCATAATCATTTGATTGGTTTTGACCAGGGGTGTAAACAAGTCGAGCTTGAACAAGCCTAGGCTCAACTCGTTAAAATAAAACATTGTTTCTGTTCGGCTCGCTATATATCAAACACAAAAAATTAGTTTGTGTCCGGCTCGCTATATATCAAACACAAAAAAATTAGTTTGTGTTTGGCTCGTTGCATAGCGAGCCGAACACGAGATGTTCACTTACATCGAGTCATTTTGACAACCCTAGCTACACAGCCGTAGGATGTTAAGGATAAGGTGACATTTCAATCTTATTATTTATATTAAAATACACTTTTAAATATATTTTTTTTTATTTTTAAATTAATAATTTTAAATGATTACAAATCTTTGTAGCCTTGTAGTCAATCAAATTATTTCGAGCTAAAACGAGTCGAACACAAANGTAGGATGTTAAGGATAGGGTGACATTTCAATCTTATTATTTATATTAAAATACTCTTTTAAATAAATTTTTATTTTTATTTTTTAATTAATAATTTTAACCGATTACAAATCTTTTTAGCCTTGTAGTCAATCAAATTATTTCAAGCCAAAACGAGTCGAGCACAAACTAACAAATCTTTGTTTGTATTCGGCTTGGTTGCTTAGCAAATGAATCGAACACGAGCTAATTAATGAGCCGAACACAGCCTGTTCGTGAACAACAAGCAGTTTTGACAGCCCTAATTTTGACATGTTCATGGGAAAGATGTGTTAGGACTTGTATTGGATCAAGATATAGATGTACATCCCCTTCGTAACATATAGTGAAATGTTTCTACTAGTTTGAAAAAAAGTAAGTGTCAATTAATGGATCGTAAGGGTATTCTAAGCTAAGCCGAATATAACAATCTATATTTTGATTATAGCTTGTTCACTCTTGCATTACCATGATATATTACTACACAATCATCTATAGGTGCATTTGCAGTTGCCTGATTAATTAGCATATATTTCTTGTGCTTATTGTAAGCCATTGCATTGGAAAAGTTTAAAGTAAAAGAGAAAAAGCTCATTTACACCCAATTCACCCCTCACCAACTTGCTGTCCTTAAAACCATCAATTGATGTTAGCAGACTGATGCTCATGATATCATCAAATGCATGAGTATTTTTCGTATGATTTATATAATAGAATGAAAACAAAAACTGAGATTATCATAGTAAAATACACTTATTAATTAATTGACGAAATATATTCCATGAATTTCTAACATAAAATGAATGAGTAAAGTGACAGGACGCATGAAAAAAAAATAAATTAAACGAGTAGAATGAACTATATGTTTTTCAGTAAGAAAAAACCAGAGGTTCATTCCCGGAAACACCGAACTAAAATTTCGACAACCCTAATAAAATACACCACTAAAAATAGCGCACAGTGAGCCATACCTCTTGGAAAAGGGTCCTTCAGAAGTAACCGTGATCTTACTCTTCTCTCGCGTAACGCGTACAACATCTCCCAACGTACCAGCTTTGCCTCCAAGAGAAGCGACCTTGATCCGCTCCAGAAGGAACTTCTCGAGTGAAGCGATGTCCATGATCTTGTCCTCCACTGGCTTCGAACAATCGATGACAAAGGTCGAGCCTTTCTTCTTCCCGCCCTTAGCCCCGGCGCTGCTTCCCGTTCGGCTCATCTTTTCTTCTTTTCTCTCGCTCCTTCCTGAACAAAAATGAGTTCGAAGTTAGGGTTAGGGTTTCGAAGGACCGAGATCGTCGATTGGTATTTAAGGGTCTGCGAGTGTTGAATGAACCGCCAGATCTGTGTTACGTTATGCTTTTCGGCACCGTCGGATGATAAAATCGGTTGGGAAAAGAAATCGCTAATAATTTACGGGCGATTTACATAGCACACTATTCGTATGTATTTACATATCTCACATACATTTATATTTACACGAGTGCATCTCAAACCTTTAATATCTCGCCTAAAAGAATATTATCATCACTTTTTAAGGGAAAAATTTTATGTCTGATGTGTGGGATATCCAGCTGAGCGCATTAGAATCATGTTTCACGCATATATCGTTTCCCGGATCTCAAGGCGTCCAATTTGAGACCCTCTCACACATATTGAGGGGCATATTGCCAAGGTTGTTCTACTATACTTTAATAGTTACTTAACTGAAGGTCGATCGGCATTTTGTCAGTCGTCCGGCTTCGATCGAACTAGCAGATCTCATTCGGCATGTCGCTCACGAAACTGGCTTAAACTAACATGTCCCTCTACAAATTTGTTCAAATGACCTTCAATGACTAAACGAACTACACGAATGCATCTAGAATGTCAATTTTGCCAAGGAATGACGCATATATTGATATGGTTTCATGCAATTGCAAAACACACACATCGAGACATATTTAAATATTAAAGAATAATAATAATATAAAAAAATAAAATCCCTAAATGCCTAGATGCTTGAGCCCTCCCCGATTCCTCAAGCAACCACACTCACGCTCCCCTTCTCTCCCAACGTTATCTGCTCTGATTCCTCAGGCGGCCGCGCCGACCTTCCCACCTCACCACCAGCACTCTCTCACCATAAGCCTTCCATCTTGTTCAGATGTATGCTCTCGACTCACCACGTGACGATTACCCATACATAAGTTTTCCATTTTTTTTTTCTTTTTATTTGTTTGTCTATTTGTATGTCGTATGTCCTTTTCCATTCAATTTCTCTTCTCTTTCAATCATTGATATGATCTTGGAGGGAGGTTTGTTCGAATAAAAAATTTATACGACGACACATAAATAGACAAGCCGACGACTCCGATGCCTAAAAAGAACCTAGAAAAAAAAAAACATTACATTATTTAAAAATACTAATGTTACATGAATTCCCTAGTGGGGCTCTAGGCCATAAAGAACTTCAAAAAGTGTTTCCCTTTAATATTGCTCGAGTTGCCCCAACCTCATTTCTTAGATGACTGTTTGATCAAACGGTATTTTCGGAGGCCTTTTATTGATTCGTCTTGCTCATGAAATTTTGGACCCATGATCGCGCATGACCGCCTGTTATTGAGGTTTAATCGACCGGTACTCCCATCACAATGACTTCAAGGATTTTTACTCGTAATTTATTGATCGACCTAAGAGAAATTGGGCTACATGATTCAACTTTGGCAGCTGAAGTTATAATCCAATCGTTGTAACTTGTGTCATACTTTTCTTTTGGTGCTTTGATCGGAACTTTATGATGCTATCTGTCTATTAAACTTGGTTTAATTTGGTCTTGTTGAGTAGCTTTCGCTTCTCTTTTTTGCAATCACATAACTCTAAGGTTTGAGGTGGTCATTTAGCACCACCCACTTTTTTAGTCAATCGAGCTACATATCTCGCCAATATTCTCTCTTCACAAGCAATCAATTCATCACATCAAATCATTTGATGTCACATATTTCATACAATTAGCTTGTTTAGATTTGAACCTTTTGGAACTCATTTGACCTCTACAAACTTACAAATCATAAATCACTTGTAGCATGAGATTTCTTTTGAAGAAAAGAATATTTCAACAAATGTGGCGCTTGTCAATCCTAAATTTAAACACTAGTTCTCTTAACATTCACACAACCTCTATAAAATTTTATTCCACAAAACATTTACAATATTGAATGGTCCTTATTCTCTCTTGGTTGACAAAAATTTTAATGTAACATGGTAATGTGTCATCATATTTTTTCATTGGCATTAAAAGTAATTAGTAAATGTTGTTGAACGTATTATGATCAATTCAATAATAAAAATTTTAATTCACTAACCTCTTAAATAAATTACATCGAGAGCTTTAAAATGATATTAATTTGTTCAACATTTTGGAGTCAATTTTTATGTCACTTTTTTGTGATGTTCATTTGAGCTTATGTAGTTGTACCTTACTCTTAGGTAGTACCTCATAGCTCATAAACGTCCACTTGAGTTCCCTGAGCATACTGATGGCACCAGGGTGAATTTCAACCCGAGTGCACTCGAGCCCCGGCTCTGGCGCACTTGTTGACCTTATATTTTATGATGCATGTCTGACTGGTCATAAAGACTCATCGGATCTACTAAAGAAAAAATATTTGAATCATGCTATCTTAATTTGTATTTGTTAAAAGTTAAAATTGTATTTTAATGATTGTATGGAAGTGCTATAATTTTTTCTGTGCGAACTTCTGACGTACATCTATGTGCGGCGGAGATTTCGGGATTATTGAAAATAACCCAGAAATAACCTGAAAATAACTCAGGAATAATCTCTGCAGCACGTAGATCTACGTCAGAAATCCAGATAGAAAATACGCTCACTAAGAAGACGGTAAAGGGAGGCATTTTAACAGAGAAAATACTTATAAGAAATATAGTTGATTTCGTAAATTAAGAGTAATTGCATCTAAATCTTTGTATTTAGGCTTTAGGCTTTTTATTTCCTATCACTAACTTTCGTATATAATCCTAATTATCATTTACTCTTTGCACCGTTTTTAAAATTAATATTAAAGATGATGTCGTAACCTGAATAGACGTTATTATGTTAAAAGATTCAGTTGTTCCTTCGCTTGACTTAAAAGCTTTTTCAATATATGTAAACAATCAATGTTTTTCATTCATTCATTTCTTAGTAGGCATTCGGCTCTATTTGGGGCAACTTATCCGCTGCATGGGCGTTTTGATAAATCAGCATCACGTTTGGAAACTGTGTTTGAGGAGCTTACCGAAAATGAAGTTGGCTTTTTACACTAAACACGAAACTCGGGTCGAACCGCACGGTCCGCATTTCTATCTAAGCACAAGCTGTCCTAAACGGACGNTATCACTAACTTTCGTATATAATCCTAATTATCATTTACTCTTTGCACCGTTTTTAAAATTAATATTAAAGAATTATGTCGTAACCTGATTAGACGTTATTATGTTAAAAGATTCAGTTGTTCCTTCGCTTGACTTAAAGCTTTTTCAATATATGTAAACTATCAATGTTTTTCATTCATTCATTTCTTTGTAGGCCTTCGGCTCTATTTGGGGCAACTTATCCGCTGCGTGGGCATTTTGATAAATCCGCATCACGTTTGGAAACTGCGTTTGAGGGGCTTACCGAAAACTCAGTTGGCTTTTTACACTAAACACGAAACTCGGGTCAAACCGCACGGTCCGCATTTCCATCTAAGCACAAGCTGTCCTAAACGGACACTTCATTCGCAAGTGGTCCCAGCATTTATTATGTGAAATTTAAAAGTTTGCTTCCAAAAAAAGCTTTAATATTTGCTAATCAATTAGTATATGCACAAGTTTTTAATGAAGTAAATATAGTTCCACCAACCAAGACCTTGGCACTAGATAAAATCGAGTCCCTAAAAAACTAGAAAATATAGATTGACTTAGCAATTTGAGAGTAGCACCAATTTAATACAATATATTCAAGACATATATAAATAATTAAGAGTAATGATACACTTTAAAAAAAAAATCGATGAAATGGGAAAGGAGATGAAAAAATATTACGTCCGGACTCCGGATGTAGAGATATGTCCGAGTCCAATAAAATCACACCACGTGAAAGCGGCAGAAAAATAGAAAAAATTTGTTTTAACACAAAAAAATATTCCCGCATTATTCAGATGTTATTGTGGTGATATTCATGTNTATTTGCTAATCAATTAGTATATGCACAAGTTTTTAATGAAGTAAATATAGTTCCACCAACCAAGACCTTGGAACTAGATAAAATCGAGTCCCTAAAAAACTAGAAAATATAGATTGACTTAGCAAATTGAGAGTAGCACCAATTTAATACAATATATTCAAGACATGTATAAATAATTTGAGGTAAAATATAAAAAATAAAATTCACATAAAAAACATGTGAAATTATTATTAAAATTAAAAAAAATAAATATAGATAACAAAATTAATTTAGCATGAAAACAGGAAAGAAAAGAGTAATGATACACTTTAAAAAAAAAAAAATCAATGAAATGGGAAAGGAGATGAAAAAATATTACGTCCGGACTCCGGATGTAGAGATATGTCTGAGTCCAATAAAATCACACCACGTGAAGGTGACAGAAAAACAGAAAAAATTCGTTTTAACACAAAATAATATTCCCACATTATTCAGATGTTATTGTGGTGGTATTCATGTATTATTGTATTATGAGAATATTCCCGGTGTTATAATAACACAATAACACATTAATACCACCACAATAACAACTGAATAACGCAAAATAACACTGAAGCAATATTCCTCTGTGTTACGGGCAGAGAACTTTTAACAACCAACTACCAAGTTTTGGAAGAAGCCAAAATAAAGAAGCAATAAATCAATATTAAATGGTATTACATATCAAAAAAGTAATGCACTTGAAAGAGAGTCAAAATTTTGGAAGGGTGGGTTATTTACTTTTAATTATTTTCTATGATAATTAAAATAGATACTGAAAGAAAATATCATTGAAAGCCACATAATTTAACCAGCCTCTACTTCGAACATGTTCTTTAAGAACTACTAAAGAAGAAATAAGACTTTATTTTATTTGAAAATGGTCATTATATGTCAATGAAGTAAATATTGACCCCCTAAAAATGTCATAATATCTTACAGTTTTTTTTACAGGTTGGTGAGCGCTCGAATGCGGGCTGTGATTGTTTTTTCTTTTCGTGGCGCAATGCTTCATTGATATTTATGNAATGGTCATTATATGTCAATGAAGTAAATATTGACCCCCTAAAAATGTCATAATATCTTACAGTTTTTTTTATAGGTTGGTGAGCGCTCGAATGCGGGCTGTGATTGTTTTTCTTTTTCGTGGCGCAATGCTTCATTGATATTCATAAATTTAACTGTTGATGAATTAGATGTGAATCATGTGTGAATTGGGTTGTAATCACTTGAATACCGCCCTAAAACTCTTAAGGGCAGAGCCAATCTCTTTTTTTAGGAGACAAACTGCTCGCCTGACCCAACGTGGGAGGGCCAAGAATAATGTAGGGCAAAGTAATATTTTAAGAGGGATAAAAGAGATATTTTAGAAGGGGAAAAGACAAAATTGTCGTCCCATATAAGTACAAAATCTAGAGGGTGGATAGCTTACCTTGTCGGGACCACGTGTTGCGGGAGGAGCTTGGCGAGAAGAGAATATGGACAAGGTCCTTGCGGTGGAGAACGGAATTGACACAGAGGTAGGGCCGACGACGACGGAGGCCTCAAAGACGAGGATGTGGTCGTCGGCGACGTCGTAGACGTGAATGTAGGCCTGAACGACATTGGCGTAGGCCTTAACGGAGTCGTTCAGGTACTTAAGCATTTGAACCCTACCAGTGCTCAATGTTTCCTAAAGCAGGGGTTTGAGAACCAGTAGAGGGTTCACCATCAGCAGGCTTTGGCTCATATCTAGCGCACTTGTTGACCTCATTTTTTTATGAGGTCCATCTCCCTCTCTAGATCCTAGTATCTATACGCAGGACTTCTCTATTGAGTCTCCTAGAGGACTAGTATTGGAACCCAGACCACATAAAAATACAAGTCATCTCTTGACTCCTTATAGTCTCATTTGTATGTTCTTGAATCCTCAAATATCGATTGAGTCGGTTGAGACCAATGCATTGAAACTCAGGATGAGTTCCAATACGGATTGGAGAAGGCCTAAGGAGACCTTTTGGACCTAGAAATTTAAATTTTTGAAACATCACAATTCACATCACACCCAAATTCACACTTTACATACACTTCCCCCTTAAATCAAAATTAAAAACAATTTTCAAAAGAATCAATCATAAACCAAAATTCAAAATTCAAAAAAACCGAATTTGATTCATTTTTTACATTCATTTGAGACTCTCCGGGGCGTGTTGAGGGGTACGCTACCGAGTTCGTTCTGCTAGTCTTCGATCGTCGCTCAGGCAAAGATCGGCCGATATTTTACTTGTCGGATGACTCCGATCAGAACAAAGTATCTCATTCATTGTGTCATGTGTAAATCAAACTTAAATTGACTCGATTGTCGACGATTCTGGACGACGAAATAGACCGCTCGAGCACGTCTGAAGCATTGAGTTTACCAAAGAAGAATACTCATATTGATATGTTCTGAGCGGGAGCAAATTGCAAGCAAGCTGGTGCATTTAAATGAAATAATAATAATAAAATAGATAAAATATTAAAAAAGGGAAATCCCTTTATAAAAACCCTAAGTGACCCTCTCCCATATCCCATTCATGCCAAACCTAGGCCTCGATCAACCCTCTCGCTCGCGAAGCCCAGTCTCCGCGCCTCTTCCAGCTGGCGGTAGCCCCGGCCGATGAAGCCCATATTGAGTATTGTGGAGCCTGATCCACTGTTTAATTTGGCAATCTCTGCAGTTTTGGAAGTCATTTAATAAACCTATAATTTAATTCCTTTTGAATTGCTTTTCCTTCATGGTAGTTTACTTGCCGCCCCTCTCTAATCATTTATACCGCCTCCGGTCTTCTACAAATAAGGCAGTTGCCTTATTAAGTGGCATGAAGGAAGGAATTAATTAATTCCTTAGTGGCGTGAAGGAAGCAATTAATTAATTCCTTAGTGGCGTGAAGATCTGCTTTTGGTTTTCCTTAATGTGCCAAAGCTTGGCTGATTAAAGCATGATGGAAGGAAATCGCAAAGGCTTGGTTACTTCCCTCGCATTCTTCCTCTCGGTAATTGGCTTGCTACAGACCAGCTATTCCCTTGTCTTCNTGGCGTGAAGGAAGCAATTAATTAATTCCTTAGTGGCGTGAAGATCTGCTTTTGGTTTTCCTTAATGGGCCAAAGCTTGGCTGATTAAAGCATGATGGAAGGAAATCGCAAAGGCTTGGTTACTTCCCTCCCATTCTTCCTCTCGATAATTGGCTTACGACAGACCAGCTGCTCTCTTGTCTTCTTCTTCATCTGTGTGGCTCATGAGTAGAGAGAGAGGGGAAGGGAGAAAGTGCTTTCTTGTAAATCACAGTGCTTGTCCTTCTTTTATGGACCGAGCAAGGGACCCTCATAAAGCACTGCCTCATCCTATTAATTGCACCCCATTTTCACTTATGGTTAACTTGAGAGATCCTTTCATAAGCTTTGTTTCCCCGATATGATTTTGTTGTGAAGAAGACTTTTTGAGACAGAGTTTGAGTTTGCTCTATTCTTTTTGTGTATGAAAGAAGAGGTTGATATGGAGAGCATGGTGGAGAAAGATGAGAGCTCTGTTGAAGAGCAAGAAGAAGAAGAAGAACACGGTCGGGTCAGCAGTTGAAACTCAAATTTTAGAATTTGAGATGATGAAAGAGTGATTCACTCTCTACCCTTAAAATGATGCATGTGAAATGCACATTTTTTATTGTGCTTGCGATATGATACTTAAATATCCATGAAAAATATATATTTTTTAATGTGTAATTTAGTATTAAATTGCATGTGAAAATATTTAATTTTGATATGTGCATTGCTAAATATGTATAAAAGTGCTTCAGTTATTTGCATGAAGATGCATGAAAAAAATTATATATTAACACGTGAATTTCTAAATTTATCATGTGCAAAGCATACTCGGCTTGATGCCTATGTTGTATGTATGTGTGTAGCATCTTATTGAGCACCTACACATGCACATGCGGTATCTCTTCATGTACATATGTCCCCATATTCACATGATTAGACGCTTGTACAATCACTTGATGGGGTGGCCAAAATATAATGCCTACCTTGTGCAACTTTTTTTAGCAAAGAGTTAAACTACCCTCATCTATGGAAACACCTAAAAATGTCATAGGTATATCACATTTTGTCTTCCGGTACATGTCATGCCACCTAGCTCATGACCCTACTTAGTGCACAAAATTTGATCACTTAGGTGTACGACTTCTACTTAGTAAGAGTCATGCCACCTAGAACCTAGAACTGTCATGAGCACATTTATGTGCATCTCATGGGTCTTGAATTGTCCCATGACACAACCTAGAACTGTCATGGGCAAATTTATGTGCATATCATATGTATGCATATCATGCATTTTTTTTTTGTCATCATTTGTATGTGAAAGTTTGGTTGCTTCTCGGGCTAAGTGTAATTCCCCTCAGGGTGTTCTATATTGATGCAACTGAACTCAACATCATTCATTTTTGTTTAGATTGCATTGCATAGTGTGGCATTTGTGATTGACAGTTGCATGAACATCTGGGTTACTTCTTGAGTGAGGTGTAACCTCTCAGAGAGTGTCTTGTGCCACTTANCCTAGCATGAACTCATGTCTGATTTATCCTATGGTATCTGATGTGATTGTTCATACCCCGATAGTGCAGCTAAATCTAGTTTAGCCTCATAGCACACCTTTCCAATCGTTCACACCTTGATAGAGCAATCACGGTATGCTATGTCACTTTGCATTTTTCATGTGCATTACCTAGTGTGTCTTGATGGAAAATTAACCTCATGAGATGAGTGACCTAATGTTGGCCGTGATGCCTTAAGTAGGATTGCTCACACAGATATCTCAGTGAGTAATGCAAATTATCACATCGTTATCAGCATGTGTGTGTTTGTGCTAAGGTTCAAAGAGGTCTAACATGGGCCACTTAGGCTTTTCTTTTCTTAGGATGTATTTTGAAAATATAAAAAATAATATTTTATTATTAATATTTATCTTGTTTTGAAACTTTTTTTGAAACTAATGCATCTATAACTTAGACCATAAGTGGTCAACTCTTTAAAAGCGTGTGTTTGCATAAACTTGTTATGTTAGTGGCACATAGTATAATTTTTAGATCTTTAGGATGTGGTCGGGGATGAAGACCTCATCAAAAACATACACCAAGATATAACCACATTTTTTTAACACACTTAGATATTTATTTTAGGACACCATATTTCATATGCTTGCTAGAATAAGGTAGGGTGTACTTAGATTTTCCTTATATATCCTGTTGTTGTTCCTTGGGTTGTGTCTAGCCTAGTATTTTTGCTTGATGCCTTGTGTGTTTATCGTGTTCAAGACATGCTCACTAGCTTGTTAGGCGAGGCTTTCTTGAAGGGAGCTATGTCCAATTGGAAGGAGTTTCATGATTTAAAACTAACATATTTTTGTAGGCACTGCTCCTGTCAGACATGACTTATACGTTCCATGTAATAATACATGACACAACCTTTTATTGCAAGTCAAGTCATTTTTTTATTTTTACATGAATTTTTTTAGAGTCCTTAGGCCTAGTCTACATCAGAAATAAAGTACCAGTACGTGTTCCAAGACGTTTGCTGCATAAAATTATGTGGCAAGAAACATGTGCAATAATTAGTGTTTTGTATCGTAATTCTAAATTTATATTGATGTATAAAACTAGGAGCACACATGTATATGTGAAGCTGACTGCCTTTTTACTCTTTTGGGAAATTTTGCCGACCCAGCAGTGCCCTGCCTTTTTTATTATTTTTTTTATTGAATATAAATTTAAGGTTATGTAAGTTTAAAATGTATATTTTTCTATAGAAATTATAATAATAAAAGATTATGATTAATCAATATTTAGAAGTAAAATATCACTACTTTTAAAGCATGCACTTATTTTTCTGCATGGCTTTCGGGCTGGTTTTAAAATAGATTTGAATGTATGGTTATATCTCAAGTCATTTTTAATAAAGCCTCCACATTAGGAGTTTGACTAGATAACTGCATCATTTTGCATGTCTCAGGGATGAGTCATCATGCTTCTTCAACCTAGCTAGCCAAGCATAAGATTTTTTTTACTCAGGGGTTGTTTAGAAAGCCTAAGGTNGTCCTTCTTTTATGGACCGAGCAAGGGACCCTCATAAAGCACTGCCTCATCCTATTAATTGCACCCCATTTTAACTTATGGTTAACTTGAGAGATACTTTCATAAGCTTTGTTTGCCAGATATGATTTTGTTGTGAAGAAGCCTTTTTGAGACAGAGCAGTGCTGCTTTGAGTTTGCTCTATTCTTTTTGTGTATGAAAGAAGAGGTTGATATGGAGAACATGGTGGAGAAAGATGAGAGCTCTGTTGAAGAGCAAGAAGAAGAAGAAGAACGCGGTCGGGTCAGCAGTTGCAGCTCTGAAGCTTCCTCTCCTGAAGACATTGGAAGTTGCATGATAGAGGCTATGAGAGATCCTTGAAGCATGCAGACTCATTGGGTTGCCCATTGCCCAACACCTCCACTTCAGATCCAATGAATGAACGCGTTCAAAATGAAAAGATGAAGCCAAAAATTTTAGAATTTGAGATGATGAAAGAGTGATTCATTCTCTGCCTTTAAAATGATGCATGTGAAATGCACATTTTTTATTTTGCTTGCGATATGATACTTAAATATCCATGAAAAAAAAAATATTTTTTAATGTGTAATTTAGTATTAAATTGCATGTGAAAATATTTAATTTTGAT
Organism: Phalaenopsis hybrid cultivar; assembly: GCA_002079205.1. Classification (NCBI taxonomy): domain Eukaryota; kingdom Viridiplantae; phylum Streptophyta; class Magnoliopsida; order Asparagales; family Orchidaceae; genus Phalaenopsis; species Phalaenopsis hybrid cultivar. The sequence goes on along the minus strand of JXCR01032062.1, from coordinate 55,602 downwards.
ATGTGCATTTCTAAATATGTATAGAAGTGCTTCAGTTATTTGCATGAGATTTGATTGAAGATGCATGAAAATAATTATATATTAACACTTGAATTTCTAAATTTATCATGTGCAAAGCATAGTCGGCATGATGCCTATGCTGTATGTATGTGTGTAGCATCTTATTGAGTACCTACACATGTGCATGTGGTATCTCTTCATGTACATATGTCCCCATATTCACATGATTAAACGCTTGTACAATCATTTGAGGGGGTGGCCAACATATAATGCCTACTTTGTGTAACTTTTTTTAGCAAAGAGTTAAACTACCCTCATCTATGGAAACACCTAGAAGTGTCATAGGTATACCACATTTTGTCTTCCGGTACATGTCCTGCCACCTAGCTCACGACCCTACTTAGCGCACAAAATTTGATCACTTAGGTGTAAGACTTCTACTTAGTAAGAGACGTGCCACCTAGAACCTATAACTGTCATGGGCACATTTATGTGCATCTCATGGGCCTTGAACTGTCCCATGGCACAACCTAGAACTGTCATGGGCACATTTATGTGCATATCATATGCATGCATATCATGCATTGTTTTTTGTCATCATTTGTATGTGCAAGCTTGGTTGCTTCTCGGGCTAAGTGTAATTCCCCTCTGGGTATTCTATATCGATGCAATNGACGTGGGAGGGCCAAGAATAATGTAGGGCAAAGTAATATTTTAAGAGGGATAAAAGAGATATTTTAGAAGGAGAAAAGACAAAATTGTCGTCCCATATAAATTACCTTGTCGGGACCACATGTTGCGGGAGGAGCTTGGCGAGAAGAGAATATGGACAAGGCCCTTGCGGTGGAGAACGGAATTGACACAGAGGTAGGGCTGACGACGACGGAGGCCTCAAAGACGAGGATGTGGTCGTTGGCGACGTCGTAGACGTGAATGTAGGCCTGAACGACATTGGCGTAGGCCTTAACGGAGTCGTTCAGGTACTTAAGCATTTGAACCCAACCAGTGCTCAATGTTTCCTAAAGCAGGGGTTTGAGAATCAGTAGAGGGTTCACCATCAGCAGGCTTTGGCTCATATCTAGCGCACTTGATGACCTCATTTTTTTATGAGGTCCATCTCCCTCTCTTGATCCTAGTATCTATACACAGGACTTCTCTACTGAGTCTCCTAGAGGACTAGTATTGGAACCCAGACCACATAAAAATACAAGTCATCTGTTGACTCCTTATAGTCTCATGTGTATGTTCTTGAATCCTTAAATATTGATTGAGTCGATTGAAACCAATGCATTGAAACTCAGAATGAGTTCCAATACGGATTGGAGAAGGCCTAAGGAGACCTTTTGGACTTAGAAATTTAAATTTTTGAAACATCACAACTCACTTCACACCCAAATTCACACTTTACATACACTTCCCCCTTAAATCAAAATTAAAATCAATTTTCAAAAGAATCAATCATAAACCAAAATTCAAAATTCAAAAAAACCAAATTTGATTCATTTTTTACATTCATTTGAGACTCTCTGGCGCGTGTTGAGGGGTACGCTACCGAGTTCGTTCTGCTAGTCTTCGACCGTCGCTCAGGCAAAGATCGGCCGATATTTTACTTGTCGGATGGCTCCGATCAGAACAAAGTATCTCATTCATTGTGTCACGTGTAAATCAAATTTAAATTGACTCGATTGTCGACGATTCTGGACGACGAAACAGACCGCTCGAGCACGTATGTAGCATTGATTTTACCAAAACAAAATACTCATATTGATATGGTTCTGAGTGGGAGCAAATTGCACGCAAGCTGGTGCATTTAAATAAAATAATAATAATAAAATAGATAAAATATTAAAGAAGGGAAATCCCTTTGTAAAAACCCTAAGTGACCCTCTCCCATATCCCATTCATGCCGAACCTAGGCCTCGGTCGACCATCTGGCTCGCGAACCCCAGTCTCCGCGCCTCTTCCCGCTGGCAGTAGCCCCGGCCGATGAAGCCCATATTGAGTATTGTGGAGCCTGGTCCACTGTTTAATTTGGCAATCTCTGCAGTTATGGAAGTCATTTAATAAACCTTTAATTTAATTCCTTTTGAGTTGCTTTTCCTTCATGGTAANCTTCTTTCCTCTAATTTTAGGGCTACTGAGATTTCTTGGACAATGCAACACACGAATTGCTGACAAGGGATCTCAGGTCAGGCTAGATCAACTACCTTCATGGTCAGTAGACCTAGGCTCTTAATAGCTTGGGATGTCAAATCCATAGAATCCCGATCCAACTATCTTTACTCAATTAGGATTTCCTACTCTTTTATTGACAACCCCCTTTGAGCCAGTCTCCCTTTTGATATCTCATTGATGTCTTCTCATGGGCCTTGATTCCTGATAATTCGTCACTCATTTGGGATATAGTGATTCACTCTTTACTCATATGACCTGATAGGCATTGAAGCACATGAATGTTTCTATCGAGAAGACAATTATTTCTTAGGCCTTCTTTGTCAATAGGCCACCGACCACTTGCAAATGTGAGGGATTCACCCTCCCCCCTTGGTTTAATATAGGTTCNCTTCTTTCCTCTAATTTTAGGGCTACTGAGATTTCTTGGACAATGCAACACACGAATTGCTGACAAGGGATCCCAGGTCAAGCTAGATCAACTACCTTCATGGTCAGGTAAACCTAGGCTCTTAATAGCTTAGGATGTCAAATCCATAGAATCCCGATCCAACTATCTTTACTCAATTAGGATTTCCTACTCTTTTATTAACAACCCCCTTTGAGCCAGTCTCCCTTTTGATATCTCATTGATGTCATCTCATGGGCCTTGATTGCTGATAATTCGTCACTCATTTGGGATATAGTGATTCACTCTTTACTCATATGACCTGATAGGCATTGAAGCACATGAATGTTTCTATCGAGAAGACAATTATTTCTTAGGCCTTCTTTGTCAATAGGCCACCGACCACTTGCAAATGTGAGGGATTCACCCTCCTCCCTTGGTTCAATATAGGTTTTGGAAGTGACGAGATGCTCCTAGTTGAGATAACCATGTTCCTTTAATATACTTATTTCACTAGTTACGCAAATTATAAGTAGGATTCATAGCATCAAGAGTTTTCTTGGGTATCTCCCAAGATGTAATTAACTAAAGGAAGATGTTTTTTTGGGAGTTTCTCCTATTCCCAAAATAAAATATGAATTTTAGTNAGAGTTTTCTTGGGTATCTCCCAAGATGTAATTAACTAAAGGAATATGTTTTTTTGGGAGTTTCTCCTGTTCCCAAAATAAAATATGAATTTTAGCTCTTTGGTTATATGAGTTTCTTATTAAAAGATTTTTTGTGGATATGTGCTTCGAGGTGTTTTGATCCGATCTTGTTTTGGGCATACACTCTTGACTTATCGCTTGAGGATAACCTTACGTAAGTTCTCCATTTACTTGTTAACTTAATTGTCTGCTTGGTTCCATCTTATTTTATCCTCTTCCGAGTTCTCCTCTTTCTCTGAATCATCTCGATGGTTCAAGGAAGATGACTATTTAAAAAAGATAATTATAAGATGATAATCAGACGAGCTGGTGACTTAGAGTTCAAAAGAACCAAAAACACAACAATTAATGATATCACCTCTGATAGCAACAATTAACCCTTGACTACATAGAGTGTTCANTCAAGGAAGATGACTATTTAAAAAAGATAATTATAAGATGATAATCAGACGAGCTGGTGACTTAGAGTTCAACAGAACCAAAAACACAACAATTAATGATATCACCTCTGATAGCAACAATCAACCCTTGACTACATAGAGTGTTCGTAGCTTATGTGAGACCATCAAATCATCTCATGGATGGAATCATTCGACTAACTGCTTAATCAAAACACTACGCAATCTAAACCATATTATGTTGTATATATTTGAAAATTTTTTATAAAAATGCCTAAGACAAATCTCATGAATTATACAATAGGCCTTAATTTTCTAAATCATATTAAAAGTTCAAAAAAGATATCAAACAATGTGAAGTTCTCAAATTGCAACCATAATTAACTCAAAATTTTATTTAACCACATCCATCGTCATTCNTTTTTTATAAAAATGCCTAAGACAAATCTCATGAATTATACAATAGGCCTTAATTTTCTAAATCATATTAAAGTTCAAAAAAGATATCAAACAATGTGAAGTTCTCAAATTGCAACCACAATTAACTCAAAATTTTATTTAACCACATCCATCGTCATTTTGCCCCTGTCATAACCCATCGTCTATTGGGCTATGTCTATCAAGTTCGTGCAGGGACCCAACATTATTTAGATTTTTTGTATGTTAGAATGTAAATACTTGAGGTAAACAATGATGAAGATCTCATTCTCAATAGACTCCTCTTCATCATTCGCTATAACTCTAGCTCATCAAAGTTTAACAATTACATTTGATCCTAAATTTTTGAAAGGGATTTCCTATGCTCATTGGCACAATCTCTTAATCCATATAACTTTCACATGTGATTTGTTATATCATTAGGGATGGAGGGGGAGTCCTCTCTTGTAATCAACCAATCTTTAATTGCCTCCACCATTGATGATCTTATTGATTGTTCTCATGCAAACTATTAGAACTTTTCAGCAAGTCTATCCTAAAATATCCAAGCATGAATTCCTATTTTA
>JXCR01032062.1:23182-37722 GCA_002079205.1 Phalaenopsis hybrid cultivar | reverse complement strand
TCACCACCAATCCCGCCACCGCAACCACCACCGCAGTCTCGACTCCGGCGATGCCTCCCCGTACCATCGAGCGAGCGAGAGGGAGATGAGGATTATAGAGTGGAATTCGGTGGGAGGAAGGAGAATGGAGGTTGGGTTGAATTTGGATGGAAGGGAATATAATAAGGTCGATGAGCTTGTAGGGTTGAGATGGGCGCCTAAAAAAAGAATATAATTTGTTTGGGTATAGTTGAAAGGGAAATTTTATGTGGGAGGTAGATGTAAGGTTTGGGCTTTTGTTTAATGAAATTGTGTTGATGTTTGTGTTTTGTAATGCCAAATTTAAAACATTAGTATGGTTCAAGGTATTTAATAATTGGAAGATGTACATATTTTGGCATCCAATTCTTATGTATGTACATGACTGGCATTTAAACTTTATTATTTATATTTATGACGCTCAAAATTTTCATATCACATAAAAATATTACTATTTTAACTTTTTAAAAGTGAAATATAAGTTTTCATGTATGCTTAAGATTCGTATAATTGAGTTCATATACTTCTAGTACTCTAAAGGTGTACGTGAAAAATAGGGTTTCTAAGCATTTCGTATTACTTAAATCAAAATTGATTTTTGGGAGGTTAAGAGAATTGAAATAAAAGCTTGCAATGTCTGATGAAAAGTATGATCTATCTAGAAGGTAGTTGGATTAAAAATGATAGTTATTGTGTGTTAGAAGATTCACGGCAGTAGAGTGATAATTTAACGTATTAGCGTTGAACGAAGATCCATCACACATTCAAATAATTAAGAAGTAACAAGAGGAGATACTAATGGTTTTAACAAGAAAAAATACTATTAAAAAAATCATGAGGTCTGACTTATTGAATAAATAANGTTGCAGTTGGAAGATGTGATAATAATTAGTCACACATGTCATGGTTAGTAATTGTAGTAACATCAATTGGCCACAAAGGTCTTTGTTGAAATCCTTAATAGTCTAAGTTAGCCTCAAAAGCCGTTGTTGAGAGTTGTAATAACAGTTAGCCACATAGGTTGTAATTAAACACATAGGTCATAGTTCGTAGCTGGAGTAGTGTTAATTGACCAAAGATGCCAAAGTTGGAAATTGTAATAGTAGTTAGTCACATATGTCATAATTTATCACACAGGCTACAGTTGGTAGTTACAGTATCGTTAGTTGGTCACATATGCAATAGATGGTGATTGCAATATCATCAGTTGCCCATATAAATTGATGTTGGTAACTACAATATTGACAGTTAGCTACATTGGTCGTGGTTGGTGACTACAATATTGTGAATTAGTCTCATAGATCATAATTGGTGATTGTTACTTAGAGATTGCAATATTATTAGTTGGCCATAAAAATCATAGTTAAAGATTACAATAACATTAGTTGGCTACATAGACTGCAGTGGAAACTTTAAATATAAACTTGTCATAGAGTTCGTAGTTGGTGATACGCAAGTTGGTGGCAACAATCCTCCTCTCAAGTTTATTATTTTACAACATGGACAACTCTTATGGGTATAAGACGTATAGAAAACTTCAAAACCCGAAAGAAGTCATTTTATTCTGAATACGACGATTATAAATAGTTTTTTGNCTTGGTGTTATAATAACACAATAACACATCAATAACACATGAATAACACGCAATAACACATGAATAACACGGAGGGGAATATTCCCCGTGTTACTGCGCCGTTTTTTTTTTTTGCGTCGCGCGTGATACGTGGGCGTGATTTTATTGGGTACGCACGTTCCTCTACGTGCGTAGTACTGATGTAATATTTTTTCGTATAGTTGAAAGGGAAATTTTATGTGGGAGGTAGATGGAAGGTTTGGGCTTTTGTTTAATGAAATTGTATTGAAGTTTGTATTTTGTAATGCCAAATTTAAAACATTAGTATGGTTCAAGTTATATAATAATTGGAAGATGTACATATTTTGGCATTCAATTCTTATGTATTTATATGGCTGACATTTAAACATTTCTTTTTATATTTATGACCTTCAAAATTTTCATATCACATAAAAAATATTACTATTTAAGCTTTTTAAGAGTGAAATATACATTTTCATGTATATATATAAATTTAAGTTTAGGTGGTAGATACATAAATATGTACTAATTGAGTGGTGTCCATATAAATCTTCTTTTATAATCCAATTCATGTACTTCTAATATTCTAGAGGTGTGATTGATAAAAAGGGTTTCTAAGCATATTGCATTTACTTAAATCAAAATTGATTTTTGGGAGGTTAAGAGAATTGAAATAAAAGCTTGCAATGTCTGATGAAAAGAATGATTTATTTAGAAGGCTGCTGGATTAAAAATGATAGTTATTGTGCGTTAGATGATTCACGATAGTAGAGTGATAATTTAACGTCTTAGCGTTGAACGAAGATCCATCATACATTCAAATAATTAAGAAGTAATAAGAGGAGATACTAATAGTTTTTACAAGAAAAATTACTATAAAAAAAGAAATAGGCTCATTTTTCTATTGACTTAAAGAATATGGAATTAAAAAGTTAATAATCACGAACGTCCAACAACAGTTCAATAATAATAGATATGATTGAGCCACAACATATATTTTTTTTTACTATAATAGCAACACTTGGCCATAAAAGGTCTTAGACGGTTGTTGCAATAGCAGTAGTTAACCATAAAGGTTGTAGTCTGAGAATGTAACAATAGTAGTTGGTCACAAAAATCATAGTTGGTGTTTGCGTTATTGTTAATTTGTCATAGAGGTCGTATTTGGAGTTGTAGTAGCAGTTAGCCACATAGGTTTTAGTTGGTGACATAGGCAATAGTTGGTGACTATGTAGTTTGGTCACGAATGTCATAATTGGTGACTAAAATAGTGTTAGTTGATTACGGAGGTCATAGTTATAGATTGTTATAATTTTAGTTGGCTACAAAGGTTATATTTGGAACTATAATAGCTTCAGTTTGACATTTAAGTCATAACTGGAGACGCAAAGCGTTAATTGGTCATGGAGGCCGTAGTTGGAGATTGTAATAATAGTTAGCTACATAGACCATAATTGGTCATATATGTCATTCTTGTGATAGTTAGTCATATAGGTCGTAGTTGACCATATATGTCATAGTTGGTAGTTGCGGTAGTAGTTAGTCACATAGGTCGAAGTTCATCACAGTGGTCGTGGTTGGTAGTTGTGATAACAGTTAGGCAACATGGGTCATAATTTGCCAAGTTAGTCATGGACCATCTTTGGTAGTTGCAGTAGCTTCAATTAGTCTGAGAGACTGTATTTGAGAGTTGCAGTAGCAATTAGCTACATAGGCTATAATTGGTCACATAAGCTATTGTTGATAGTAGGGGTGTAACTGAGTCAAGCTTACTTGTGAGCCAGCTCGAGCTCAACTTAATAAGTGGCTCATGAATTGAGCTCTATAAGCTAAAAAGACAAGCCAAAGTTAGCCTTGACTTAACTCATTAACTCATGATTCAGCTCATTTTTAAAAATATTAATATAAAATAAACTCAAAATATATTGAATTTGAAGACTTTATCTTTAAAGTATTAAAAAGATTTAAAAATAATAATATTTAATATTTTTTATTAAATGATTTCTAATTATTTCTCTCATAATTTAGCATTTTATTTATTTTTTTATTATAACACTACCTTAAATTAATATTTTCTTCTCTCTTTTTTAATAAACAAGCCGACTCGTGAGTCGGCTTGAACTTATAGACTTAAGTTCGAGCTCGAGCTCAAATTTGATGAAATTAACCAAGCTCAAACTCAAATCAAGGGGTGGCTCAAGCTTGACTCGACTCGTTTATACCCTTAGTTGGTAGCTATAATAATAGTTAGCTTCGTAGACTGTAATTAGTCATATTGGTCATAGTTAATAGTTGTAGTAGTGCGAACTGACCATAGAAGTTGTATTTGAAAGATGTGATAATAATTAGTTGCACATGTCATGGTTGGTAATTCTAGTAACATCAATTAGCCACAAAGGACTTTGTTGAAATCCTTAATAGTCTCAGTTAGCCTCAAAAGCCGTAGTTGAAAGTTGTAATAACAGTTAGCCACATATGTTGTAATTAAACACATAGGTCGTAGTTCGTAGCTGCAGTAGTGTTAATTAACCAAAGATGCCAAAGTTGAAAGTTGTAATAGTAGTTAGTCACATATGTCATAATTTGTCACATGCTACAGTTGGTAGTTGCAGTATCGTTAATTGGTCACATATGCAATAGATGGTGACTGTAATATCATCAGTTGACCATATAGATTGATGTTGGTGACTACAATATTGACAGTTAGCTACATTGGTCGTGGTTGGTGCTACAATATTGTGAATTAGTCCCATAGATCATAGTTGTTGACTGCAGCATCGTCAATTGGTCAGATAGGTTGTAGTTAGATATTGCAATAACATCGTCAATTGGTCACATAGGCTGTAGTTAGAGATTGCAATATTATTAGTTGGCCATAAAAATCATAGTTAAAGATTACAATAACATTAGTTGGCTACAGAGATTGCAGTGGAAACTTTAAATATTAACTTGTCATAGAGTTCGTAGTTGGTGCTACACAAGTTGGTGGCAACAATCCTTCTCTCAAGTTTATTATTTTACAACATGGACAATTCTTATGCGTATAAGACGTATAGAAAACTTCAAAAACCCGAAAGAAGTCATTGTATTCTGAATACGACGATTATATGCAGTTTTTGTTTGAATTTATCCTTGAATCTTTATTATGGTGTTATTCATTTACATTATATTCGAGGTACGCTGTTACATTATATTCATGATACATAGCTACATGATATTTGGGATACTTTATTACACCGTATTCATGATACGTTGTTAGCTATCTAAGTTTGTCGACAACAGCGGGAAGGGACATCCAGCGATGGTCAACGATGTATGACGAGCAATGATTGATACTGGTCGACAACTGCAAAAATCGGGATTTATTGTCGAGTCTTTAGTCCATAACGTTATTGAATTCGACTCATTTTCCTCTTACATCCAAGTGAAGAGAGGGGATATATTTATAGCCCTTTGAGAGAGGGACATTTTGGTCTTTTGGTGAATAATTTTCCCAACCACATTATAGTACAACTCATATCGATCTCTTTTGATTATAAGATTTTTAATGATTTATTCAGAATTAACGGAGCTCGAGCTCGCTGAATTTATTTTATGTAGATGCTCAATCTGACTATAGATATGCCAAATTTGAAGTTTGTTTGCACATTAAATCAATAACTCAAAAGCCTCCAAATGAGCTTTAGTGACTTGAACCAAACTTGATTGAACTTGAATTTGACTAATTTTGACATCATCAGGTTTAACTTGTCAAGATGGTCTGCTTGACTAGAAACTTATTGAAATTGGAGCCCCGAATGATCATTTACTTTGAATCTAAATATTTTTTGTCCCAAAAGTTATTTCATAATTCATGTTAAATAATAAAATATTTTTTTGTCCTCGCATCAATATTAAAATACAAATATCGTTCCAGCTTTCCAAGAAGTATTTTTAAACTCGTTTGAGAAGTTAATTAAAATTATTCAATAATTTTTTTTTATTTACTTAATAAAATTAATTGTATAGTTATTAGAAGTTACTTACAATGATCTTGAAAATTTTGAACAGTCCATAAAATGAGAAAACTAAAAGATGGTGGAAGTTGAATTAGACAATCGACTAACCCATTTTAATAATGAATGTTGGTAGAATTTAATGCAAAACTTTCAAGAACGAATAAAACGCGAATACGCCAAATCACAATTAAAGAATAAATGATATCAATTAAGAAAGGATTAGATATTATGGAATGAGCTTAAGCAAGGTTCTATTGGGTTAGTTTGGGATCCTAAAAATAAAGACAATTGATACACCTGATGAATGGTGGAAAGAAAAGTTAAAGGTAAAGACTACAATAATATATCATTATATTCTTTTTTTTTATATAAACTTTATTTAATACAAATTCTCTAAGTGTGCATGTTATTGATATAGGTTATCCTAAATGCAAAGAAAATTCATTTTTGCCGCATAGACCCTGAGTTAGAAGAGAAGCTTGATTTGATGTTCATGGTTATGGTTGCTATTTGTTGTCCTGCATGAACTCTCAGCCAATATATTGGAGATGTGCATGAATTAAGAAAAAACAATATAATTCAATTAATCTTTTAAAATGTTCCACACATGATATTGATAATGTCACGTATTGTAGATAATATAGTTGCAAACTCTCGATTAAAGCTATATCTTATATCTTTGATATTCATTAATGAAATGTTTAAAGATTAGCGAGATTTGACGACTTTAATGAATTAGATAAGATTAGACAGGTTTACTTCATTTGAATTTCAAAAGTTTTAATCCTTAGGGTTGAGCCCAACAGTTGAGAGTCATGTTGTTGAGCTTGAATCAATGAATTAAGTGAGGGTGATCGTTTGGATTTGATTGGGTTTTGATTGGATTAGATTAGAAGTGGCTTTTGAACATGTCTGAATCAGAGTTCAATTAGATTTGAGATTTAATTGGGTTAGATTTAGTCTTAGGACAGATTTAGATCAGATTGAGATTGAGATATTCTAGTCTAAAGGGTAGGAAACGGAAAAAAAAGTTATGGGTGGAGGTGAAGCCCTAACCTACATACCTCTAAACATAAAACTATAAGTGACCTAACCTAACTTTGGGAACAACACATCTGGTTAAGATGCTCATGACTTTCCAACGTCTCAGGTATATTGGTAGCCTCAAACCATTAACCATTAGAATAACAAGAGTTCTTCTTTTCTGTCATTGTAATAACGAAGATGAAACCTCTTGAAAACTTTAGTTTTTTTTTTTTTTCCTATTAGCCAACCTCTTATGTTTTGTGTTATATAAATGGGACTTAAGCTGATGTCAGAGGAAACCTTTGGTTAGGAAGCTTTTGCGCACACTTAGATGTATGTGTTAGGACACCTTATTTTAGATTTTTTTTTTTGTAAATGAAAATTATTTAATTTAATATATATAATTTTAATTTTGAAAAAGAAACTAAACATATTTCATATATTCAATTGTTTAAACAATTGAGCACGATATTACAAGTAATACCTCATCTCGAAAGATGAGGACATCATTCGCCTGTATCCCTAACACTTACAACCTGTAAACCAGTTCGATGATCCACATAAAACCACAATAATTGGAATATTTCCAATCACCATAAGAAATCCAAGAATGACACATAAGTATGCACCAATCGCCCCAAAGTTTGACATAGAACTCAAACATGAGGTGCTACATATGGAAATACAAAGACATCATGTAGCATATGTGCAGATCTCTTTCAGCGAAGTTTAAGTACATAAGAGATCTAATTGTGTGTATCATGAATTGAAATTTATGTGTTAAGCATGTGAACACTCAACNTCGAAAGATGAGGACATCACTCGATAATAGTCTCAATTATTTAAACCAAAAAATTAATGATATTTATTTGGTCTGCAAAATTTCCAACAGATCATTCCTTAACCTAATATGAAAATTAGATAGAGTTTAGATTATCTAGGTTATTGATTCTCCTATCAGTGCAAATAAATATAGTTAATTATATCTTAAACGATCAAAATTACTTAAGAAAACTCTCGATTAAGATTGATGTTTCATCTTCAAGAATTCAAAGTTTAGCTTTCATGATTGAATATAAGAAAATCAAGTGGAAAAGATTAAATATGGAGCAATTATTTTTGGAATTCAAAGGAGCGAAAGGTAGGGGTTATCATTGATACTGAGAAGGTTTCAGTGGCTTCCTAAACTATCATATGGTTTGACTTTACATTTTAGAAGCAATGTTATTTGATGTTTACTCCTACCATATTATTTAAATCTAGGGCTTACATTATGTGATATTCGATCAATGCAGATAGCCTAGAAAGATAGAATGATTTAAGTCGTATCGGACAACCTCGAGATTCTAAAAAGTGTTAGGGCTTATATCGCAAAAAATACAATCATACTAAAACCTAAACNTCAACAGTTGAATGGCATGTATACAAGTATTAAACATTCATGTGTTGGGTGTATGAATGCACAAGAGAGACCGGAATCCACACGTGAATCAAAGACGAAGTAGCCTTTAAAGTTCGTCAATCTTCCCACAAACACAAAACCATAAAGTTTCATATTTTCACTAAAACAAAATATCAATAGTTTTCTAAATTTTCCACAAATGAAAGCCGAAACTGTTTCTAATTTTCCAAAACGAAACTCACAAAGTTTCCAAATTTCACTAACAAAAGCCGCATTAGTTTCAAATTTTTCAACCAAAAGCTCTAAAGTTTCAAAATTTCCATAAACAAAACCATTAGAACTTAAAATACAAATCAGAATCAGTCTAGAACTTACTGCGATGATAGTTTTATGACCAGCAAGAAACATTAATAGGTAAAGCATGTAAAATTACAACAAAATTCATCCAATGTTAAGTCATTATAACAAAGCTTAGAGCAATCAAGCTTAGAACAATCAAACAGCCCTAGTAAACATCTGTAGCAAATTGAATAATGTACAGGCACATTTCAATTTAGGAAGATTTATATACATACCACCCAATTTTTTTTTATTTTTCATTTTACCTTCATACCATAACTGTGTATGAGAAAGGATATAAAATGGTGTTATTTTTTTATGCAACACGAAATGTTTGGGTGTATTGTATAAAAATGATCCTAATCTATTAGAAAAAATTAAAACACTCAATAGGAAACAATGGAGAAAAAAATATTCATGTAGTCGATCCCATTTAATGAGAGAAAGGCTTATTGTTGTTGTTGAAACAAATAAGACTTTCAAATTTTTCATATACAAACACAAAAGACTTTCAGATTTTATACGTGCGAACTTATGAAACTCCCAAAATTTTCATATGTGAACATAAAAAAACATTCAAATCTTTCATATGCATACACATTAAACTTTTAAATTTTTCATATGCAAAAACATAAAACTTTCAGATTTTGTACATGTGCACATAAAACTTTCAAGTTTTCAATATACAAACACATAAGACTTTCTAAGTTTCTACACATGAACATATAAAAATATCAGATCTTCTACATATGAACATATAGAACTTTCAGATTTTTCATAAGCAAACACATAAGACTTTAGGATTAACTTCATATTTTTCATATACAAATATATAAGACTCAGATTTTTCATATGTGAACATATAAAACTTTCAGATTTTTTTATATAAAAATTTTATATTTTCTATATGTGAACATATAACTTTCTCATGAAAATAACTTTACTTCACATGCTTAAACAATGACCACATGCACAAACTTACCAATGAAAATTACTCTACATAAACAAACTACATCTGAGAGTTAACTTCACTTAAAAAAAATTACATATAAGAATTAACTACACATGAACAAACCACATCTAAGAATTAATCTCACATAAACAAATCACATGTGAGAAATAGCTTCACATAAACAAACTATATATGAAAATAAACTTCACATAAATAAAGTTGTTTGGATACACCTTGGTAAAAAAGCGAAATGATAACCCTAATATTTACAGTAAACTAAATCCCCTTTCTCCTCTAATTGATTTAAATAGGTTTATGAAGTTTAGAGAAATGTTAAATGTGTGAAGAAAGAAGGTGGAGAAGAATGAGAAAACTACCTTCCATGAAAGTTTTTTTTGGCTCCTTAGGGTTGTTCGACTTCTGTCAAGAAGAAGAGAAGTAAGAAAAGAAAAGGAGGCTCGCCGTGGAAGGGTTAAGGTGTTGCGAATCGAGGAAGAGGGGTTTGCGGCTCTTGAAGGTAATAGGCGAAGGTTTCGGGCGCAGAGAACGATGGGAATGAGAAGCCAAGGAATTGTCTCGGTCGAGTATAGAAGAAGAGGGGGGTTTAGCCGAGCGAGGTTTTAGGGCGGAGGAGCTTGGGGAGTGGACGACCTATCGAAATGGGAAGCTCGGACGTGAAGTGAGCGAAGGTTTCAGGAACAGAGGAGGAAGGGTAGGGAGCGATGATAAGTTTTGGGCAGAGGTGATGGGAGGTCGCTTCAATTTGCGTCAGGTAGAAGCTTCGGCTGGCTGAGGAATCGCTTCAGGGAGAAGCCTTCGACCGAGTCTCGTGTGGGAGAGGAAGGAGGTGGTGTGGGTTTATGAATGATTTTATTTCTTTTTTATATAATGATTTTATTATTATTATTATTTTTAAATGCATCAATCTGTGTACAATTTTCTTCCACTAAAAATCATAACAATATGGGTATCATTCCTATGTAAAATTGACGTTCCAGACGCGCTTGTGTAGTTTGTTTTGTCATCCAGAATCATATGGATAAATTCATTGATGATCAAGCTAATGTAAGTCTGATTTGCGCGTGCCGTGGAGAATGAGATCTTTCGGCCCGATCAAATCCATCGGTCAAGCAAAATGTCAACCGGTTTTCGCCTAAGCAATGATCAACTTCTAGCATAATGATCCCAACAATGTGTCTCTCGATATACTCCAAAGAGTCTCAATGGGATATAAAAAATGAATCATTTTTTTTTAATTTTGATTTGCGATTGATTCTTTTGAAAATTGATTTTAATATTAATTTAATGGCGAAGTGTATGTAAGTGTGAATGTGTGTATGGTATGAATTGTGGTGTTTATGTGTGTCGTTTCAAAGAATGAAAATCCATATGTCCAAAAGGTCTCATTGGGTCTTCTCTAATTCTTATAGGAACTAGTATGAACGTTACTTTTAGAAGCTTACCAACTTCATGTTCGATTGCTTATAAGCAACATGAAGCAAAATTTTGCTTCTTTTGAACAAATGGCTTGAAGGTTGGTCCATCATTAAATAATGCACGATTACTTCCGGATCAACTTCATGGATATCGGTCGAGGTTCAAACAAAAATGTCTTTGTTACTTTGGAGAATATTCATGTACTTTGATCTTTGCTTATCGAAAGTAGGGAACTGAGCTGCATTGTTCGTGAGGGATGCTTTCGCGAGAGTGAAACATGGATCAAGACTTATATGAGAGAAGCTTGTTGGGATACATATTCATCTTAAAGATCAAAGTTTTTTTATGTTGAGTTTTATTGATGAGCACGATTGGGCTTATCTGAGGTAGCACGATTTTGCTATTCGTTGATCTTTACTCATAGCAGCAATCTTAACCAGGGTTGGGAACTTTAGCTTGGAGTGTAGCATGTAAGTGACAATTTCAAAGATGGATTGGAGGAGTCTTCCAGAGATAGTGTTGTATGTTGATTCTGACTTGACGATGATGAATGGGATGGAGTGAGTCATCTGTCAAGATAATTATCTCGTTATCATGGAAAGAATGATCATTCGTTTGAAACTCCAAGTTAATTATCGAGCTCGTATAATGACTTAGATGTGGGCTAAAGTTTCTCCATAGTCAGCCTCAAACAAAAGAATGTTGAGTATAACAATACATCGACATAGCTACCATTATCAATTAGAATTCTCTTTAGCAAGGTTTGCCAATTTTTATGTAGATGGTGAGAGGGTCTTGGCAAGGAACTCGGACTACATCCATATCATAATAATTAAAAGGGATGGGTTTGAAGCAAGGTTTTTGTTGCACGGTTTCTTCGGGTGTTGTGATGAGGACATGATCAAAAAGTAATGGGCCTTCATCAATGTTTGAATTTTGCCAATAATTTGGTGACTCCCATGCTACTACTTCTGTGTTTGCTTTCCCTTGGTGGGAGAGTTGTCCATACGAACAGGTTTATTTTGCTTAATACTATCCAACTATTCTTGTCAAGTCAATCTTTTGATTTCTTCTTTGAGCCGATTACATGCTTTAGTGGCGTGACCATGGAAGTGGCAATATTGCTATAGATTCATCGAGTCAGGTTTCAAAGGGTAAGACCACGTAATAGCCTCTTCATCCTTAATGGGCATCAAGTGTTAACATGTGATGTGTTGAGCGACATATAATCCTTCTTTAGTTGAGCTTCACATCGTTGATTCATAAGCCAGAGGGAGATAATGATTCAATTGTTGTTCAGACTTCCTTCGCTATAAGGTTTAATTAGTAGCCCTGAGATTATTCTTACACTTGCCCCCGCATTGTTTGAGTTACTTCTTATGTGTGTTGATGACCACATCTGTAGTGATTTGAGATTTGAAATGATGAATTAGGTCAACATAAGAGTGAATCAACTTATGCATCAATAATTAGAATGAGCTCGGGCGGAGTGCTATAAGAAAGACTCCCCCCAGTAATTTAGGATCAACCCCGGGAATTTGATGTGCTTTAATAGAGAATCTGTGGAAGTGTTCCTTATGCAATTCTCCCTTACTCTGAAAAAATTTATAAAAGATGGGATGAATCTTTGACAATCATCTTGTTTACTATGATCTGCTCCACAAATAGCTAGACAAGCTTTTTAAAGTAGTGGATAGTGCCTCTCAGGCGAGAGTGGAAATAAGTGCAAGCTTGGCCCTTAAGAGTGATGGAATACACTTAACAAAGAAGTGCATCAGAGAGACACTGAATGTGCATGATTGTTTAAAAATGATCAACATGTTCATAAAGGCCAGTTAGCACTTCAAAGGAGTTAATGTTAGCAAGCATAAGGTCTGTTGAGATGGGGTGTTGGAGGAATGCTTGGGCCAATGGGAAATAATATTGGAAGTAATGGTGAGCAGGGAAGCAATACCTATACCCCAAAGGGAACTCTTCTTGAAACAGATGTCACATCTCATCACAGATTAACCTATTAGAAGTGATAACAAGATGCAGGAGGAGCCAGGTTTCATACGATCACCTAAGTGTTACCAACGAGCCTAGCTTGACGGAATGGATGAGTCAAACTCATAATATCAAGGAGGTCAGCATTCGACAAGGCAGAAAAATGGTTCCATCATAGGGAGGGTGTCCGGTACAAGCATGTTCAAGCGAGCATTTCTTGCTATTTTGCTGAAATTATAGTAAGTAAGCTTCGTCTGATTGTACTGACATCGGTTGTTGTGCCTCACATAGGAGCTAAAGGATCTCATTCTAAGACTCTTCTATCCTACGCACTCTATCCTCAAGAGAAGAACTTGGGACACCTTCACCAGCAGATAATGTCTTCCATGTTGAGAAGAGGGAAATGCTTAACATCCTTGGCTATATGATTATCTCCTAGAAGAGAGAGTGATGGAGCGCGATGCTTCATTATTATGAGTATTACGTCTAGTTTCCACTCAATAAGTTTCACAAGTTCTTTGTGATAGGATTTCCCACAAACAATGCTTAACTATTGCATGTCGGATGATTCATATTAGTAGAGTGATTATTTAGCGTCTCATTATTGTACGAAAGTCTAACACACACAGAGATAATGTAAATAATGGGTAGATACATGAGGAGTTTTTATTTGGAAAAAAAAACCCATGGTACCTAGCATAGTCTAAATGAGCTGGTGAGTACAAGTATAGACCCCTCTCACATGTACGAGAAAGGGAGACAAAGATCCTACAAGTATGTTGTTCGTACACGTAAACGTTCACTGCACAATGGTTGGGATTTGTTGCCACTGGGAGTTTTCGTTGGAACTTTGGTACAACGTTGCACGATATTCAAGGCATTTCAGTACTCTATAAAGTGCTTCATTACTTACGCATGGTACTTCATTGCAAAGTACATAGTCAATATGCAAGCAAGGTACACTACTGGCACATGCAAGGAGAGGCTGGCGGTGGAATACGACGACTAGCGAGCAAGGGTCAACAGTGTTTGGTAGCTGCAAAGGAAGGTATCATCGAGTCTTTAATCCAAAATAACAATGAAAATATGCTTTTCTTTCTTGTGATGTGGCTTCAAGTGTAGCTCTTGGTCTTTCGGTCCTCCTTCATGAAGGGAGTAATGTTTTATTTATAGAGTCAGAGAGTGGCATCATCTGTACATAAGGTAGAAATCCGAACGACTCCATCAGATGACCCAAAATGATTTCCTTGATCCTATTGTTTTTTTTAAACATTTAATTAGATTATTGATGTCAAAATTGAGTGATATTAAGCTTGTTGGATTCGTCTCATCGAAAAGCCCATTTTAATCTCAAACTTGTAAAATTGGAAATCCATTTGAACCTCCAATCAACTACTAAAAACTTCCAAATGTAGTTTAACGGTTTGATCCACACTGGATTTGGCTCGGATTAGACCAATTTTGGTGACATTTGGTCCTTCTCGTCCAGCCGGTCAATTGGACGATAATTTTGCTAAAATTAGAGCTATGAATAGTGTTTAATTTGAGTAAGAATATTCCATGCTCAAAAAATGCCTCGAGATCCATGCCGAGAGCCTCCAAATTCATACAATTGGGCCAAATATGCTCATTTCTATTTTGTTTCACAAATATTAATGTGAGGAACAAACTCTATTCATCGACTATTGATTCGAAAAAAGAAAATAGAATTAATTGCTGGTTCATAAAATTCATATTTATCTTCTTCTATTGCGAAAATATTTAATAAAATTAATTTGAAGATTATT
>JXCR01032062.1:3778-23149 GCA_002079205.1 Phalaenopsis hybrid cultivar | reverse complement strand
ATATATATATATATTATTTCCTATATATTATTTTGGGAAAGATGGTGAGCTTTGTCTGCGTTTATTTAATGTAAGTCGCATAAAAATAATAGCACGGTGGTGGAACACGGGTTCGAATTCTGTATTAAATGAGGCTGATTTTCATGTAGAAAATAAATTGAGATAATATATATAATTCTCACCTAATACGACAAATATTAAATTAAATTCATTTTAGAGAAATCCAACAATTATTAACCAATATAATTAAATTCGAATCAACTTTTCTTTTGTACTTTTATTTGCGGTTAGTTTTTTTTTTTTATGTGGCATGCATAACACATAATTTTGGAAAAATATTACTTCATGACTCCTCACTTAGAGCTACGCTCGGAATCCACTTATATGCGGACACGTGACTTCAAGAAAAAGCTCGCAGTTTCCTGTGATACGGCCAGGTAACGCAGGAGAATATTCCTCCTGTGTTATTCCGCATTATTCAGGTGTTATTGTGGTGATATTGATGTGTTATTGTGTTATTATAACACCGAAAATATTCACAGAATACAATATTACATGAATATCACCACAATAACACCTGAATTATGTAGAATAACACAGGTGAAATAATTCCCCCGCACTAAAATAATTTTTTTTAAAAATTTTTTTGTCACTTTTACGTGTCCGTATATGAGTGAACTCCGAAGGTAGCTCTACGTTAAGATTTCTAATATAATATTTTTTCCATAATTTCTATGTACTTCAAAAATATTTCTAAATTTTTACATTTACATAATAGCACTATCACATAATACTATAATATATTTTTTAAGTGAAATAAATATAGGTATGTATTGTAAATATCAAATTTTAGATATGACATATGTAAATAGATAAAAATTATCTGTCAAGTTGTAACTTTTCTAGATAATTTTGCAGTATTTGCATACATACCACCTAAGTCTTTGCTATTTACAAATATAACACCTAAGTTTTAATTTTTATATTTATACACATAAAATACAAATTTTTACACATAGAAATTGCGGTATATATATATAAATTAAAATTAAAATTATAGATAGGTAAATACAAAAGAATTGAGTGGTATATATGTAAATGTTCTTTTACCGGCCACCCGCTGCATCCGCACACTGCCCTGTCATAATCGTCCTCAATTAGAGAGAGAGAGAAGCAAAAGCTTGGCATCTGATCCTTATCGCAGAGAAAACCAGTCAAGGTGCCACCTTTCCCGGTTTCTCCACACCAATTCCTCACCTTTCCTCCCTCTTTCTACTTTCAATCCCTCCTACCGCAAAATTCCTCTACCAAAAACCCATTTTGTACCCAACCCAATTCCTTCGCCTACTTTCAGATCCACCCCANAGTTCATGACTTCCAACTTCTTAAAAGTGAAATACACCTCTGTGTGCATAGTTTTATCACACCAAAAAGTGTTATGAACATAAATATAAAAGTTTAGGTGTTAGATATGTGAATATATAACAAAACGACAATCACTCAAATCCAAATAAACAGAAGAATTGAGCTAGTTCTAACACTAGAGAACAACATCAGTTCTATCTTCAATAAAACTCAGTTTGGAAAAGCTACTCCAATTACTTTCCAACACCATTGTTGTAACAAATTAGACCTTAANCACCACCACAACCACCACCACCACCGACATCTTCTCTCTTTTATCTGACGACACACTCCTCGACATCCTCACTCGCTTAATCTCCGACCCCCGCGACTGGTCCCGCCTCTCTTGCGTTTCTTCCCGTTTCTCCAACCTCATCCGCTCCATCTGCTACCGCTCATGGTGCTGCCACTTCATCCCCAAGCTGGCCGCCGATCTCTGCATCTCCCACCACCTCCCCGGCGGCTGGGCTGCCCTCCGCAAGCTCTGTATCTGCTGTCCTGGCCTCCACCACGCCGGCGTCCTCTTAGATGAATACCCTAATCGCAAGTGTAGCCGTCGCCCCATTTGGGAACCTCATTACACCTCGGCGCAAAGGGGATTCAGTAGGGAAGAAGGGAGCAAGCTGCTTGCAAGCCGGTTTCGTGGTGATTGTCTTTATATTAGTCAATGGCCGGCGTGCGTCCATGCGGAGAACAGGCGGAAGTACTTGTTGTTTAGAGGTGTTTTCAGAAATTTTAAGGAGACTTCAGTCTGGAAGACANGAGCAAGCTGCTTGCAAGCCGGTTTCGTGGTGATTGTCTTTATATTAGTCAGTGGCCGGCGTGCGTCCATGCGGAGAACAGGCGGAAGTACTTGTTGTTTAGAGGCGTGTTCAGAAATTTTAAGGAGACTTCAGTCTGGAAGACTGTGAGGGATGCTAAGAAAAGCAGGATTGAGGCGAAATGCGCCTTTTGTGATGGAAAAGAGACTTGGGATTTGCATTCTGCGTTTTGCTTGAGGAGAGGTTTGGATCTTCATGAGGGGGAGCCGGTTGTCCGAGCTTTTGTGTGTGAGAATGGTCATGTTTCAGGTGCGTGGGTTGAGAAGCCATTGTATCTGTAAGCCGTTTGATTATGTTGTCTTCTTTGGATTTGGAGTTCATCTGGTATGAGTGTTTAATTGAGATATGAACTATTATTGTTCATTTGTTTGTTGTTGTTGTTCTTTCCTTGTTTTTTTTTTCTCTGATACAGTTTAATAAGCAATGAACTTCTTTGAAGTCTCTGCTTTCTGTTTATATTCCATGATTCATCATAAAGTTTCTTAAAGGAAGAATGGTTTATGATGTAGACTTGATGAAAACTCAAACCTTTGTTTATGGATGTGTTGAAGTATTTCAAGAAGCATTATTTGGAGCAGGAAGTATGGATTTGGAATTGAGGCAAAAATGTGTCTTTTGTAAGAGCGATAAGACTTTCGATTTGCACTCCGGATTTTGCTCGAGGGATTCTTCAAGCTTTTGTGTGTGAGAATGGCCATGTTTTAGTTGTGTGGGCTGAGAAGCCATTGTGTTTGTAAAGAGTGGGCTTATATTACTTCTACGGATTTGGAACTCAGCTTGGTATGAATTGTCGATTATAATATGAGCTATTATTGCTTATTTTATGTCATTTGCTGATATTTAATAGATTTTAATAAGCCATGATCTTTTATAAGCTCTCTATTTTTATGTATAATTCATGTTAAATTTCCAAACGTGAATGCTTTATGTTAGACTTGATAATGTTACCATGTTACTTTTTTGTTGCGTGCACAATTATTTGATGTGCTTTTTCTCATTTATTGGTTTCAAATTGGGCTTCCCTATTGCATTTGTATTACTAGAAGGAATTACGTGTCGTTTGATTCAAATTGCTAATAAACTGTTTCCATTTTTAATCGAGTAAAGTGTCAAAACGGTCTCCTAACTCTTTGTAGGGGTCCATTTTAGTCTGAGAGTATAAAAATGCCAATTTAGTATATACAAAGTCTTTTAATTGGTGCTAAAATAGTCCTTCCTATGAATTATTTCAGCCTATATTAAAAGATTGTAGTGACTAATTTAACACTTTTATAGACTTTGGGATTAAAATACCCCCACATAAATAGTCAGAGGACTATTTGTCACTTTACTCATTTTTAATATGTTATTAACACATTATCCCAGCCAATCCAGAGTTCTTCCCACTATATTAAGGCGGCGGTTGTGACGATAATGAAGAATTTTTGTGTTGCTCACAAGCTGAAACAGTGTGCCCTATGCACCCATGAGGCCGTTTATATAATATGAAAACAGGACTTCATTACTCATGACTTGTAAGTTTTGCTCATCTATGGGCCACTTTTCTGATTAGCTAGTTATGACATTTTGCTAAATGTATTCGTTCTATTTGTATCACAGAGTACAAGCCGATGAAAGCTGCGTTGTTATGATTGTGGGAAGCCATTTTAGTCGCGTATTTACAATACTTTGGTCATATAATTTTTTTCATGTAAGTGGTGTTATCTTCTTATTTTTTGAACTCAGTGATTATATTGTGCTTCATAGTGAAACCATCATGCAAATTTGAAAGGATTGTGAAATTGAATTATTAATTTGGGTTATAACATGTATTGTTATTATTATTATTATTATTATTATTATTATTATTATTATTATTATTTATTTTTCTTTTTTGTGTGGTATAACAATTGAGAATGCTGTTTGACAAAAAAATATTAGTTTTGGTTGAGGTTAGTTTTATTTAGATAAGTGTTTGGAAGTTGTCCGATCTTGGTTAGGGAGTTTAATTAAGGTGTTTGTTTGATAGAAGGTGGATGGAATTAAGTTCCTACTTTTGGGTTTCATTTCATAAATGTGAGAGGTTTCTTTTATTTAAGGGCTTGGAAATCACTTTTCAGCTTTATCTCTTTTAAATTCTGTGCATATAGTGATAATAGATGAACATGCCATGGTAGGATGGGTTAAAATTTTAATTTTGCTCGTAATAATAACAAGGAAATAATATAAAATTAAGTGAACAACTAATAAAAATGAAAAGGGACATTTGTATACATACCACACAACCCTTATGTATTTACATATCTAACATCTAAACTTTCAAATTTACATGCATAGCAATCGGAATATTTAATATCACATAAAAAATTTCATGACTTCCAACTTCTTAAAAGTGAAATACACCTCTGTGTGCATAGTTTTATCACACCAAAAAGTGTTATGAACATAAATATAAAAGTTTAGGTGTCAGATATGTGAATATCTAACAAAACGACAATTACTCAAATCCAAATAAACAGAAGAATTGAGCTAGTTCTAACACTAGAGAACAACATCAGTTCTATCTTCAATAAAACTCAGTTTGGAAAAGCTACTCCAATTACTTTCCAACACCATTGTTGTAACAAATTAGACCTTAATTCAGCCACAGTTGTACTGACCCTGCTGGTTTGGGTGCTTTAACATTAGCTATTCTCGATGACACAACTGAATGTTTTCCAAACATGGCCATTTTTATGTTGGGGTATTTACATATATAACACTCAAAATAGTATGATTCATATATTTAACGCTTAAACTTTGTAATTTACATCATTTAGCACTCCGTTAACTACGTTAATAGATCTCATCAGATGCTCAATAGAAGAAGCCGTCTCGGATCAGATGAAGAGGCCGATTAATATCAATAATCTAGGATAGGTTGACTAGGATTGACAAAGGGATTTTACGATCGGAAAGAGGGCAATTAGGTGAAGAGGAAGGAAGAGGTCGACTAATATCAAGGATTTTGAAGAGGCTGACCAAGATTGCCGAAGGAGTTGACTACGATTAGAAAGCAGATTAAGCTCTGGTGAAGAGACGGATTAGGGTTACATGAAGAGATCGATTGGGATTAGACAGCCTCGTGATGGAGAGGTTTAAGATAGGTGTTATTTTTCATTTTATTTTGATGCATTGAGTGCTTTAGCGTAAATAACAACACTTAGATGTTAACTATGGAATCCTAAAATTTGGTGTGCCATGTATGTAGTTTCCCCCTTTATGTTACAGTGTTTATTGAATAAAATTACAAGTCTATGAATACTTAATTCATATGGGATTGGAGAGTGGGAGTGTTAATTCCTTGGAACAAATGATATAAGAAATTGATAACATTATACGTTTAATTATTTAAAAACATTTGATTGCACGCTTTATATTAGGATTTCCAAGTGTTTAAAGATTATAAAACTATGTTACAACAACAACAACAAGCCTTTTATCCCACTAAGTGGGGTCAGCTACGTGAATCTTTTTTCTCCTTCGTGTCTTATTGAGTATCACATTTTCATTTAATTCTAAAAAATTAAGATCATTTTTTATACAATATGCCTCAGTCTTTTTAGGTCTTCCTCTACCTTTTTTAATATAATTCAAATCTAAGCATCTACTCTCCTAACCGGATCATCAGAATGCCGATGTTTAATGGGACTAAACCATCTAAGCCAATTCTCTCTAATCTTGTCCGCCGTTGGAGCTATACCAACCCTTTCACGGATACTTTTCACATTTCGCCTCTAAGTGTAAAGTCATTCATCCACCTAAGCATTCTCATCTCAACAAGACCTAACTTAGTTTTATGCTTCCCTTTTATAGGCCAACATTTTTCTTCATGAAGCATTACAGGTCTTATTACCATCTTATAAAATTTTCTTTTTGAGTCTCAACAATACTTTTCTATCACACAATAGGCATGATGCATTCCTCCACTTCAGCCATCCAACTTGAATTCCACTAATAACATCCCAATCTATATCATCATCATTTTGAACAATAGAGCTGAGGTAGCTAAAACGTTCACTCCTTTTAATGATTTGATCACCCATTGTTACAACTCTGTCCCTATTTCTACTACTATTAAAATTACATTCCATGTATTTAGTTTTATATCTACTCAAACGAAGGCATTTTGACTTTAAAGTAGACCTCCATAATTCAAACTTTTTCTGAACTCTTTTCAGCAAAAAAACATACACTAAGGTTCATCCTCATGTAAATCTCCAATAAGGTCATCCATAACTAAAGCAAAATCATATGGGTTTAAGGTTATTCTCTAATGTAATTCAAATAAAATAAAAAACTACTTGATCAATCCTCCGTCTGTTCGAACACAAGTAACAACTATAGTATGCGTATTTTAATGACGAATTCAAGTCATATCAACACCTTTATTTTCTAAAACTCTCCAAAGAACTTCTCGTTGAATCTTATCGTAAGTTTTTTCTAAATCAATAAAAATCTTATTTAGATCCTCCTTACTTTCTCTGTACTTCTCCGGTTGGGAAAACAAACCAAAAGGATTAATGCGGTACAGTTTGAGATTTGTATTGAACAATTCAGTTGGGAAAAGAGACTCAGATTGTTAGAAGTTCAATCTTTATTCTTTATTGCACACTAATATATTTTTTGTGCTCTTTTCAAGTAAGCTGTTAATTTGTTCTTTTACTCAGCACATTTGGTTTAAAATAAACGATTTTAGCAATATATGTCGTGCAAAGATGAGAATTTTAGGATTCATGAGTAGTAAAATGGGAAATATAGATTGAAAGCTGGAGTCATAACCTAAGCATGAGAAGGCTTATTTCTCTTTTAACATGTTAGTAAGACTGGTGTTTTTTCATGTGAAATTGAAATTTGAGTGTTATGTATGTAAATAAAAAGGCTTAGGTGTTAGATATGTAAATGCATAAGAATTGTGTGTTATGTATGTAAATGCTTGTTTAGTGGCTTATAAGGAATTCATTTGAAAGTATTCTATGTATAGTTTCCTAAAAAGGTTAAATGAATTGAATTTTGGAGAAACTTTCTTTACTTTTTAGTTTGTCATTCTGCATTTAACTCCCAGAAAACTTGAAATTTACATTGTTGTGGCTTTCAAGATGATTTCTAGATGGAAATCTTGAAACATCAGTTAAATTCAGGCTCCGGAGGGAGGCGGGCGGTCGGGCGTGCGGGCGTTCGTGCGGTCGTGTGTATTCCTTTTAACATATGACATTTGATCCTTACTTTCAAGCATTTTATTTGTTTCTTGCAGTAATGGGATTTGAAAGGTTCTACCATAAGTTTACTTGAATGCATAGAAAAATTTAATTATGTGTTTCATTGAAAATTTACATGCCTTAGCATGCATGCATCCAAACTATATATTACATGTGGCTTTAGAAGATAAGGCAGTAATGGTGACATTTTTGTTGTGATGGCAAAGATTTGAGTGTTATTTATGCAAATATTCAAATTTAGATATTAGATATGTAAATAATTGTGTGCCATGTATGTAATTGCCCAATGGCATTTTCATACATTCTACATAAATTTTATGTAGACGGCGCATTTGCATACATACCCCATAGTTTTTATGTATTTACAAATTTAACAGCTAAAGTTTCTTGTTTACATGCATAACGCTCGTACATAAAATAAACATTTTCATGTATAGATTTATGACACTAAATGGTAAGAAATGTAAATATCGCGAATTATGTGATGTGCGTGTAATTTTTTTCTTTATTTTATTATAACCTAAAAGTTCATTTGTTGAAATAAGAATATAATTATATGCTTTTGTAATATGTTCATCAGGTCCTCTCATGGACCAGCATTGATAGAAGCTTAGTACTTTCTATCCCATTTTTAAATTGAATTATTGTATATGTTCTACAATATTCTATCAGGGTGTTGAAGGATATTTTAGGATTATACATTTTTACTGAAAATTTATAAGAAATCTTAAATTTATAATGAGATGCATAAAATAATGCAAGTATTGAAAATTCGTGTCATGTATTTTTTAATTTTGACTGTTATTGGGGATATTATGGTCAATTAAAATGGCATTTAACTAGGCAAATTTATATCATATATTTAGGATGGCAGTGCGACACCTCGCTGTAGTTTTCTCTGTTTAAGTACACTGTATTTTGACAGTATTTTCAAAAACTGCATCTGAAATCTACGGTTTCCCACCTGTCATGGTTGGGTTTGGTGGTAGTTTTCTAGCTGCGGTCTGACTTAAAAAAAAGAAATCGTAATAGCCACCATAGCTTTTTGAATATCAAATTATTTTTCAGCAGTTTCACATGTATTTTTTAATAAGTTGCAGCTGCCCTCAAAGAGTCCCTTAATTTCATATAATAAATGAGTTTATTAAAAATATTTAAGTTAGTTTACTTCAGAGTATTTGAATCGACACGCCTATTATAAAATGTTTCAAAGTCTTTTAAATAAGTAATAAGAAACTATCATACAACAAATAAAATATAATAGTCACATATAAAATTATAGCAATATGTATTCTAAGAAATGTACAATTTTTATGCAAAAAAAATTTTAAAAAAAAAAGTTTGATGGTGCTATTTTGTCTAACCCCCTAACTTCTTCATAATTTTATGAAGCCTTTTGATTTTCTCTATTTTTAAATTTGAATATATTATTTGAATTGTGTTGGTATAATTGTTGTTGCTCTCCATAATTCAAATGATAATGAGCTCTCAATTTTGTGCCGGAGACATGAAATTTAAAAATTGATAAATATTGCTTCCTAATTGTTTAGATGAACATATTTTAATCTTTAACTACTAACTAACCAGAGTGAGTTTTATCATGAGAAAACCTAATCAAGATTAATGTTTATCATATTTTAATCTTAATATGATATTTGGTCTTACATGTTCTTGGAATAATGGTTCAACTTGAGCTCATAAAAATGTTTGACTTTCTCTTTATGCATATTTTCCTCATGTCCATTGATTTAAGATGGTTTGGTTTAAAAATTATTCTTTAAAATACGCCATTCATATTTAGAAAGTTACTATTAAATGCCTCAAAACTCGTGATATTCTCTCTTTAAGAGGCATGAATGTCAATTTGATACGTGTTTTATGTATGAACGACATAGAAATTCATGATCATCTCTTCGTTGAATGTTCCTACTCTCATATGCTTCTTAAATGTTGTTCACACAATGCCAATGTTTTAATTGTTGATGTTTTGCTTTTACTTTGTATTTTATTGGTGCTAATCCTTTGTTTTTATCTGTTCATGGGAGTTATAATTTAATTTCTCATTTTGTAACTCATTTTTTCCTATGTATATATATATATATGTAAGCCTTCTATATATATATATATATATTTACATACTAAGCTCCTAACTTATAAAATGCATGTAAGCCTTCCATACTTTTAATAAATAAATTAAACTAGATTATAATGGGGCTAAGAAATAAATACAACTCCAATAACTCAGCAAAATTCTTCCCAAAAATACAAAATAGAAAACAATCAGCAAAAGGATGAAAAGAACCAAGAGATCATATTGAGATAAATCAACTGTAACCATGAGATAGTCATTTAAGGTTTTCATCCAACAAAGCTGACCAATCTCTTCTCTAACAATAACAAATGCCATTTAAATTTACAAAAGGTGTGCTGAAAGTTTGTAGCACAGTCAAATGAGGACTCATCCTCAATTATTATTGCAAAATAGTAATTATAATAATAAATAAATAAATAAATAAATAAATAAAAAGAAAAAAAGTGAATCAAAAGGAATAATTATTCAAAGTTTAAGCCGACTGCAGAATAAAGGATCACTAGCCAACTGGGTCTCAAAAATAAGGTGATCTCACTCTATTTGCCCCATGATGCGAATTATCCAACCTCGTCTGAACTATTAGACTTTCAGTCGAAGGATTTCTGTGTTCGAAAAACGTCCGGCTGCCAGATTCTATCGAGCTACTCCGTACCATAATTGGCACCAACTGAGCTCCTGATCGCGGTACCTGGGCTCCAGTGTTCGTCATATCTCTTATGCTGATGTTAAATGAGGGCGGGAAAGGGTACATGTATACGTCCGTGGCCGTGTGATCCGATGGGGGCCAGATCGAACGGCCGGCATTCGAATTTTGTGCAAGCCATTGCTCTAAAGTTATATTAGTTTCTTGATGGAGTTCCCGATTGTGCACAGGAGTTCGGTTGCTTCTGTTAGGATGAGGATGCACGGGTAAACCATAGATTCTGGTAAATTTGTAAAAAGAATAAAGAAAAGGTTAGTTTATGCAAAATAATCATAATAATATCTAATTACTTTAAACAAATGTTTTAAAATACATGAAGTCAAGGATAGCTTTTAGGCATGCGGGTACACAAAAGCTGATAGAGAGAAAATGTTCATGCATATAGTTTTAGGAGTGATTCAATTGGTCATAAATAGTTTCATTCATTTGATCAATCAATGAATCAAATGATTATCATTGATCTTTATTTATAGAAAGAGTTATAAGGAACAAGTAAATATTTAATTGGAAAATAAAATCATATCCGTCTCCACAAAATTTCAATTTAAATAAAAGCTAATCCAAGATGAGATAACACTTCATAAAATCATTTAAAGTTANATTTCAATTTAAATAAAAGCTAATCCAAGATGAGATAACACTTCATAAAATCATTTAAAGTTAAAAAAAAAATCCAAAAATATTAATGTACCTAAAATTTCTCACTAAAAGATGTACAAATTGCCTAAATGTATTCTAAAATATTAGTTTAAATCAATGTTATCAAAGCGCAAAGCACGTTGCAATGTGCAAACCAATATTTTTGCTTCAAAGTGCAAAATGCAGAGTGAAGCAGCATTTTTTTTTAACCAAAATGCTAATAGACTATACAAAATTAATAATTCATTAACAATTATTAAATAAAAAAATATTACTTAAAAGTTTATATAAAAAAAAAATGATACAATAAGATAAATATTGAGGATAAACCTACAAATTAAAATTCCGAATAATTTTAATAGTTTATTGCACTAATTAAAAACTTAAAAATTACCAAAAAAAAACATGCAAATTCACTTCAGCATTTGAAGCAAGCGTCACACTTCTTTTCACTTTGATTCGTAAAGAGGGCTTTAAAGCGCTCTTTTAAAAATACTGGTTTAAATATAAGCAACCTTTGTATCCTGATACAGACTACAATTTAGTCAGAGTCCACTTCATCTTTTGCAACCATAGCTAATCTTATACTATCCAATAGAGATACTCTACTTGCGACATTCATAAAATCATGCAGTATATAATACCTCAAGGCTTACCATACATCCATTATTATAATATCAAAAAATAGATACTCGGCGCAAAAAAAACATCCATTTTAGCATTAACATTCAAAAGTCAGAAATTTGTTTGTTAATCTCCTTTTCTACCAAATTCATTGTTTAAGTCACAAAAGTTGAAGTTTTCATAATGGAATAAAAAACCACAAGCAAATCTCACTTCTCTACAAAATTAGCAGTTTCATCCAAACGAGAAAAGAATATATCCATCTTCGTAACTCAAATCCTCTGCTGTGACTATATCAAAATATGACAGTGATCATCTAAAACTTTTAATTTATGAAAGGAAAATTTAAATAGATACCATAAAATTCTTATGTATTTACATATCTAACGCCCAAAGTTTGATATTTACGGTTTTATCACTTTGGCATCATAATTCTATGCATGGAAAGGTGTATTTAACTTATAAATAAATTATGATAGTAGTATTTTTTATAAGATGAAATAGACATGTAAATATTAATGTTTAGGTGCCAGATATGCAAATACACAAGAATTGTGTGGTATGTATCTAAATATCGCATCATAAAAAGTTCATATGAATATGGTTTGGAGGAAGGGTATGTCACATGCAGAAATAAAATGCCGAGAAATTTTAACTCGCTGCCACATACCCGTACCGTCCGTTAAAGGAATAGGAAAGATAACCAGCTCGTCCGGGTGGACCACTATCCTCGAGCATTGTACCGTGTGGTGGTGCCGCATGAGAAATTGGAGCCCGATTGGAAGCTGTCACGATGTCTGTAGGATGGGAGTATGTTGATTGACTGCAATCCCAACCCTGGTAACGGGCATCGCTGGTATGTAAACTCAGAGAAGAAGGAACCTCGGCGGAGTCGGAAACTTGGCTCCATTGAGGATAATATAAACTAGTGTCAGTAACAATGCCAGAAGAAGTCCGATTGGAAGCTGTGACGAAGTCTCTAGGATGGGAGTATGTTGATTGACTTCGATCCCAGCCCTGGTAATGGGCATCGCTGGTATGTAAACTCAGAGAAGAAGGAACCTCGGCGAAGTCCAAAACTTGGCTCCATTGAGGATGATATAAACTAGTGTCAGTAATGATGCCAGAAGAAGCGTGGAAAGTTGGAGCTGATGCTGTCTGAGNCATCTAATTCTATGATAATACTTTATTATATTTTTCATTTGCCAACCTTTCATTTTAAAATCCAAAATTAATAATTGATGTTGGGTACTTAAACTTTAACTTGGTATGACCTTAGAATCTCTATGATATTGATGATCTATTTTTCTCATAAAAAAATTAATTTTTATTTTATTAAATCTATTTTTATAAGTGATAATATGTTCATATCTTTTCTTAAATAAAATATTAACTATAATAAGATTATTAAAATAAAATTCAATATGGCTTAAAATTCTTCCTTAGAAATTCCAAAAACGTATTCATTTTGAATATTTCAAAAATCTTTTATCACCCTTTCAACATGTTCATTTAAGTCTTCTTCAATGAAAATTCTTTATACAAGAGATATCTTTTGTATTAATTTTTCTAGTTAATTCTTTTTTTTTTTGAACATATATTCAAACCTACTTGAGGAGCATAAGGACTTGCAACATTAAGAATTGTAGTATCAACCATAATCTTTAGAATTATAATTCTATATACAATTCAACAATTTTAAAATTATTTTTCAAACTTTTATCTATAAGTATATATGTTTGATTTCTAGTACAATTTCTACCTGAATACCAATGTTTAAAATCGAAACTATCAATCTCCTTAGTTTTTTATCTAACCCATTTAATTCTTGAATATATAAGATATTTATCTTCCTATGAAATATAATATCGACTAGTTCTATTATTTTATTTTTGAGAGTACCTACATTTCAAGTTCTTATTCTAATATTAGCTTACTCTCTGCCTATATTTGTCCATAATGTGAGAACTCTTGTTTATATAACACTATACTCGGGTGTCAGTGCATTAGTTCTTGCATATTTTTAACTGTATTTAGGTCATATATCACATCGATTTCAGAGGACATACTAACTTTCGCACAATAATTTAAAGGATTCAGTTATAATTTTTTGACAAAAATTTTTACGTTGACTATCTATTACCTAACTTAACACTCCACTTTTCACATTTCAAACTTGGGACCCGACAAAGGTTGTGCTATGTGTGAGAGCGCATATGTACAAAATTAGTCCTCCCTCTCCCTCTTATTAGTAAAGACAATGTTGAACACAATGATCTGCATGATGATAATTTTAGTGGAAGCATTATGAGTGAAGATGCCTTAAGGAATAAGGTATTTCAAATACTATTTTCTAGATGTTGTAACATTCATCATTCTGTTGTCAACACTAAGCTATAAGAAAGGTGAAGTCCTTTGTTTTTTGTTGTTGTTTTTCTTGTTTTATTTGGTGGTGCATCCTTGGCTTTATGCATTATTTATTTGTCCTTTTGCAATTATTTTTTTGTGCTTTTGTAATTGTTGTTAATTACCTTTGATGTACTCATATCATTATTCTATCATAAGATTTTTATTTGTATAGCCACATGGATTGAGGGCTACATAGAACGGTTGAAGCTTGATCTATCAATTGGGTAATTAAGGAATCTCTATGATTTTGATTGCATGAGACTAGGATATAGTCAATAGATTGAGTCATTTGGACATGATAATGCTGAGTCCGAATTGGCATGTTTGACACTAATTAAGCAATAGCCGAATTGGTGTTATCCCATTAACCTAGGTGTCTCGAGAACCTAATTAGGTTGAGTTTGGCTAAGGTTAAATTTAGCTAGGTATATTTTATGCCTGGATGATCATCTTTAGATAATATATAGAGGGAAAAAGACAACTCTAAGATGAACCCAAAAAAGGGTTTGAATTGTAAAGAGAAAATCAAGCAACCATGACTCCCACAGGTAAGAGTTAAAAGAGGCGAGAATGAATTCATATAATCCGGGAGAAGGGTGATGCTCTGAGTCATAGACGAAGGTTAATAAGAGAATTATATGCATGTTATAGTATTTGCAAGTGTTATAAAAAATGCTTATTGTTGCTTCATATGTATTCGGCTCACGAGTAGCTATCAACACATAAAAAATTACATAAATATAAACATGCACGTTCACACATTCATGCATACATCTTATATATAAATAGAGCATTAAACAAAAAATAGACTAGAAGTAAGGAAATTACAAACCAGACTTTATTTATATGAAAATATATTAAACGTAATCGGTAAATTATACCGGTATTAGGGAAATTGTTTTACTGATTAGAAAGAGCACACAATAAGACTTCTAAAAACTTGCTTATTACAATGATACAAAAGATCTCAATATATAGCTGAAATCGGCTTCAAAATATTACCAAAATAATTAGAAAACAGATACTTACAAAATAAGAAAACATCTAATAAAAAAAGCGTAACTTTTAGAGAGAAAATCCCTTGTTTTTGCTAGCTTAGAGACTACTTAACGGCTATTCAGAGAATATACTATCTACCTATTCAGAGAATATACTATCTACTTTTATTAGTGGAGTTAATAATACTTGACAAAGAGAATTAGTAACAGGTGTCATGATAAAATTTTGCAATTATGGGTTATTGTCTGTTACTGTATGAGCTTTGATTAGATGGGCTTAGATCACTAATGTTTATTCATACTTGGGTCTCCAACTAATTCTATTTTTATAGGACATGTTATTGTCACTGTTAGCAGTAAATTGGATATTGGAACACTTTGATGGACCGCTCTTGATAACTTGGAAGGATTCTTTTTTTTATTTTTTATAGGGAGAGAGTAATTCATTTTTAATCATTCATGGATTTGCATGAAATGAAATTCAAAATTTTCATTCTTAATTAGGATAACTGTGTCTTGATATGATCTAATGATGATTTTTTTTTTTTTGCATAATTTTGTTTTCAAATTTAATTTGAAAGCGTCATTTACTTAGAAATTGCCTCTACAAACATAACTGATTAAAAAAAACTTTTAATATTTCATGACTTTATTTATGCACCATGACAAACAAAAAAAAAAAAGAGAGTAAAAAAAATGCCCCTAAATAAGCTGGTTCAGTTTGATTACCCTCATCTTGAGTGATATGTCCAGCCACGCAATGTATTTTTTTTTCTATGTTAATTTGGAAAGGATGTCAAGTTCTACCCTAAAATAGTTTTACTAATGAAAGAATCATGTTCGTTATTTTTTATTTATTACATCTTTAGCAATTATGAGCATCCTCCAATATTTTTTATATTTGACTAAGAAAATGGTCCTTATCAAATTTATTGAGATTTTACTCTACAATTTTATTGAAAAATATTATGTTGCTTAGAATGGAATTAGTCTTTATTCTGTGTTGATTGATTTTATAAATGACACTATATAAAATAGGCTAGTCAAATTTATTATTGTATAAAATTTCAACATATATTAGCTTAGATAAAGATTTTTTCATAATTATTTCAATTGAAATATGCTCATATAAAAATTGACTAATGAGAAAAAAAATTATATTTTAAAATGTATATAAAAATTGACTAATGAGAAAAAAAATTATATTTTAAAATGTATATTGTAATTATAAATAAGCTTGATTGATGAGAAAAAAAAATCATATTTTAATTACCTCAAAATTCTCTCTCTATTTTCTCTTTCTTGGGAAATCACGTCAAGAGCCAACTGGATTCATTAGTCTCCCTGCATGTACTTAAGTGGCAATTGGAACCCAACAAATTCTTGTTGGCGAAAGAATCAACTCAGAAGGCCTAAGCTCTCTAAGCACTTGATGTTCATCCATCAAAGGAGTTTGACAGGTTTAGGTCTGTTTTGGAGCAGAGGAATCACTGAACGACAGCAATTTGTGATCATCATTTAGAGTGTAATTGTAGCATTCTCGAAGAAAAAGGAGAGCATTCCAGACCAAATTTTTCAATCCGTTTTTTTAAATTGCTTAATCCAAAATTCTTGAACAAGAACTTGAGTCTAGGATTTTTAATCCTTTGGGTTTCCATCTTTTTGGATGTTATATTGAAAACAACAAATAGAACTGTAGAGGTAGTGAAGGAGCCAAGCGTGAATAATGTTTGAGAGTGAAGAGGAAGTCTCTTTGCATTGTCTGACACGTTCGATACTATGTGGAATATGGGGTTGCAATGAACCTGTAAATGGGGCTAAATAAGAATTAATTTGAACGTAACATCTCTCTATTCTTTTTTCCTCCTTGCCTTATTTACCCATTGCAGTATATCTATCTATCTATCTATGTATATATATATATATCCGCTTCATTGCTGGTCTGGAATTGCATGTTTTATGCTTCTTGCTAAACTGTGGTGCATTTTACGTTAATGAAAATTTTGGTGTTTTTATAATTATTGATTATATTATGTCATTTATTTTTTGCTTCAGTAGCTCTTTAAAATGTGTGGCACTTTAAACTCTTGATCTAGATTGTACATACAGTCCAATGACGTGAAACTACTAAAATAAACCATTTTTATTTAATTAGATTGCATGCTATCTAAATCTGACTAATTCACGAGGAAATCATTATTTTCTTACAACGTCTATTAGTTTCTTGTTGTTGTGCGAAGAGCATTCTTTGTTATGCTCCGGCTAATGTCATCCTAAATACCTCTGTAAAGTTGAGTTTGCTATACAAAATAAACTTTCTTATATGAAGAATACTTTGTGGTGCAGAGAAATTAGTCAGGGCCAACAAGCAATTTGATGCTGTGCTTGCCCTTGAGGTATGTAGTGTCTAGAGGTGAGGATTTTACTTTTTATTTATTTGTGGCGAGATGTTTAGCCTTTAGTTGACACTTTATATTGAACTTCCTTTAAATTATTTTGAAAAATTTACATACGTAGCACAAAATACTTCCTTTAAATTATATTGGAAATTTTACATATGTAGCACATAATACTTATGTATTTACATATCTCATACCTAAACTTTCATTTTTACATACATAGCACTTTCGTTCGTTGAAGTGATAATAATGTTATTTTTAACTTATATAAAGTGCATAAAAGATCACAGTGATAATAGTATTATTTTTTATGTCTTGTTAAAGATTTGAGAGCTATGTGTGTAACCGTGAGAGTTTAGGTGTGAGATATGTAAATACATAAGAATTATGTTCTATGCATGTAAATGCGCATATTATTTTTTGAAATGGTTAATGGCACGTAATTCATTCCCTATTGAATACAGCAATATTTGTTGTCAGGATCGCTGAACATATTAATAATTACAGGTAATTGAGCATGTCGCTGATTCCTCTGATTTTTGTGAGTCACTTTCAGCTTTAATTGCTCCCGGAGGAGCCACTGTGATCTCTACGATCAACCGCTCTGTGAGAGCATATGCTGCTGCAATTGTTGCTGCAGAATACCTCCTTAATTGGGTATGATGAAATTACCAGAAGCACAAAGTTTAATTTAGACTTAAATCTAACCTATATGCCTGTTAGGATTTCATTCATGGTTGTGCTTAAACTACTAGGAGGTTATTCTTTTTTGGTCAAAGGTCTCATCACATCTTTACGTACAATCTATTGTTTTCTAGACTGATTCATTGCTGTGTATTTTCAAGAATATTTGTAAAGTTTTTAGGTGAAGCAATTGTTAGTTTCAACTTGACTTGCTGAAATAATATTGGTTTTTTTAATATTATAAACTTTAGTGCAGGCAAGTTTAAACCATTCATGAGTTACTCTTGATTCTTGAATAGCTGTTTGGAGTGAACTTTGGATATTATATTCTCTCTCTCTTTTTCTTAATTGAATTCCTTCATGTATGCTTTCACGGGGCGGGAAACTTAAAATCTGGTCATTCTGCGTTTGATACCTTTGGGAAAATATCTCACGGCTCTAGCACAGCATGTATCAGATGTGTGTGCATGCACGCGTGCATGTGTGATAGAGAGAGACAAAGAGAGAGAAAGAGAAAGAGAGAGATCACACAAAATGTTAGGGCCGTCAAAAAATTTTTTTGAACTTATGTTTTCTCAAAAAACCCAGTTCCATAAACATCAAACTTCAACGAGTAATTAATATAGAGGCGTACATTATTATAAAACATGCATATTTTTGTTTGGCATTATTTGAATTTATTTCTTCTTCTCTTATAATGGCAGCTTCCAAGAGGAACTCATCAATGGTCCAAATTTCTCACTCCAGAGGAACTTGTGCTGATTCTACAAAGAGCCTCAATCTCGGTAAATTCTCTTACACTTTAATCTACTCATCATGTTTCTTTTATTCTTCCCTTTCTTGATTCTTTGATACTTATTTGTTCTACATAGTTTATGCATTTATTTTATATATTTTATTGTTCATGTCCAAAAGTCTATTCTCTATTGTACATGTTATTTCAATTGTCCTTCTGATGTAATCATTTCTTAATCTACTATTCTATAGTTTGGCTTTACATTTATTATAATTTTTTTTTAAATTTTGAAAAGCTAATTGTTTGCTTATTTCTTGGATAGATATTCGAGTGCGTTAACGATTTAAATACATGATTTACAAAAAGGCAGCTCTTTAAATAGCACAAATACAAAAGAAAATAAATACCTCTTGCCTCTTTCCCATATATTCAGTATCATACTCTTATTTTTTGTCATTTTGCTTTACATTTCAATATTTGTGCATTATTGTTTTTATAACTGGGTTTTGTAATCTGTGCTTAGGTGGAAGAAATGGCAGGGTTTGTTTACAATCCTTTGACTGGAGAGTGGTCTTTGTCAGACGACACCAGCGTTAATTTCATTGCATTTGGAGTTAAGGGAACT
>JXCR01032061.1:224406-234454 GCA_002079205.1 Phalaenopsis hybrid cultivar | reverse complement strand
TTTTCATGAGTCAAACTAGTCCTTTTCCAGTAGATTTAAATGTAAGTTTGAAAGGATTAAGGTAGCAAGAGTAAGAAACGTCATTTCCAAGTTCTTGCTAGTATTTTTGTCAGAGAATGAAAGTTGTATTGCATTTTTCATGAACTTATATATATGTGTGTTCTCCTAGTGTCCATTGTAACGTTATCCTGTTGTCCAATGAAAAGAGAGTGGGTATTAAAATATTGCATTGATTGTGACGGTTAGTGATAAGAGTAAAATATGTGATATTTAGGTACTAAATCATGCTTGAAAAAGTGTTTTGGTTTAAGTATTTAGTTTAAGTGTTCAAGGTATTTGGTTTAGGTGTTAAGGGTGTGTGGTTTAGGTACTTAAAGTGTTTAATTTAAGTTATCTTAGAGTATTTTTAAGGATTTTAAATTAATTTAAAAGAGTTTCAAAATTATTTTGAAATTTTTGTTAAATTATTTAAAGAGGATTAGTATTATTCTTAAATTGGATTAAAATGTTTTAATTTACTTTTAAATTATTCTTATTTGTTTTAAAATTTTCTAAATTGTTTTTTAAATTATTTTTAAATTCTTATGTTAATTTTGAGCTATTTTTAAATTAGTTTTTGATTGGTTTAAATTATTTTGAATTATTTTCAAATTAAATTTAAATCATTTTCAAACTAGCATGAAGTTATTTAAATTATTTTTTAAAGTTAGTTTTAAGTTATTTAAAATATTTTGAACTAAATAAGCTTACATATGACATGTTTTATTAAAGAACTTATATGTGGGAGGTTCTCCCCTCTTATTATTATTATTTTATTTTTGACAAAGAAAATAAATATACGCAACAGATTAAATTGGCATACATGAAACAAGATATGCATAAAATAAGGACTACTTGTAAAGCATAGGATATGATTAGTCTCAAATCAGCTAGGTTTAGACTAGGGTCGTGCTAGGTTGGGTTAAGGCTAGGTTAGGTTGGGCTAGGG
The DNA here is from genome assembly GCA_002079205.1 of Phalaenopsis hybrid cultivar. Lineage (NCBI taxonomy): Eukaryota > Viridiplantae > Streptophyta > Magnoliopsida > Asparagales > Orchidaceae > Phalaenopsis > Phalaenopsis hybrid cultivar. Next base: position 233,466 of record JXCR01032061.1, on the reverse strand, counting down.
TCAGGCTAGGCAGGCTAAGGTCAGGCTAGGTTGGGCTAGGATTAGGGTCGGGTTGGGTCAGCCTAAGGTCAGGCTGGTTTGTGCTAGGGTTAGGCTCAAACCGGTTAGGGTCAGACTAGGTTGGGCTAGGGTTGGGCTGGGTTAGGCTACGTTGAGCTAGGGTTAAGCTAGGTTGGGCTAGGTTGGGTTCAATTTGGGTTTGTCTGTAGCATCCCATAGTACAAGACACTTGCCCGAAACTCTCTAGCAATAATTCAAGAAAAGAAGCTAAGGTTGGCGGTGATTTAGCCTTACCGAAGAGAACCTGCTATTAGAGGGGTATTTCAAAACACGAGATTTAGTTGGTGCTTATTCTGGTGTTTTGAACTCACCGTGCATCCTACACGTGCTACAAAAATGTTAGGGTTTAGGATGCCCTACTCACACCGAGGCATAGGGTGACCATTGGCCACGATTTCCCTGGTGAATGGCTGATCAAAATGTTCTCGTTTTGAATTTATGAAATAATATTTCACTCATATAGAGTCTCTCATAGCTTACGGATCAAGAAAATCCTTCGTCGGGCGCTCACAATGTAAATTAGGATTTTGGGGCTAGACCGGCACCTAAGTATCAACCCCGGACACCTGGGCACCTTTAAACCTACACCTGCATTTATTTAGATGAACCAAAAAAATTAAGTAGGAGGTTCGCCAATTAAAAACTCAAACTAAAATTTAGTCAGCTTCTTGTGTAACTTTTAAGTATAATTGTGTCTCAAATGATATTGATAGACTAAGGTTATTCTTATTTTCTCTTAGAGATAAGGCTGAGATGTGGCTTAACTCTGTCACGTCAGGATGTATCACTACTTGGATTTACTCAGTGCATAAATTCTTAGCTACATACTTTACAACTTCTAAAACTAGCAAATTTAGGAAAATGAAATTACCTCTTTCACTCAAATAGATAGTGAGTTGATATATAAAGCCAGAGAGTGCTTTAAGTAGCTTCTTAAGAAATATACATACCATACACCTGCCTAATTGGTTGATTATACAAACTTCTTATGACGGGTTGGTGGGATCATTGAGGTATATAATAGATGTTAGAAGTGGAGGTCAAAAAAATTAAAGCCATTTAAGGAGACCTATGAACTTATTAAATAAATGACTACTAAGAATTTTTAATGCTTTCAAAGAGAATAAATGCTAGGAAAGTAGCCAATATTCATGAATAAGGTATTCCATCCCTTTTTACTGCATAGATAATGGTAATATCTAGAAAGTTAGGCTTGAATTTTATTCCAGAATGACTAATAATAAGGAAAATGCTAATGGATAGTTAGCTGATTCGGGTGTTTCTCTACGGTGTCATTAAATTCTATTAATTATAAACCCAATAAATCTTCTTCCAATACTTACAATCCTAATTAGAGAAATCACCCAAACTTTAATTGGAATGACAATCAAAATATAAGTAATCAAGAAAATTCATGTTATAAAACCTTAAATGCATTTCTATCAACTCCAAAATGTCCCACAAACTCAAAATCATGAAATTCTGAATAATTTCCTAGGTTTCTTCTAAATGTACACATCTTCAGATAACTTGATCCTTACACTTTTTATATAAATATGGGCATCCCAAATGTAAAATTTCACATCATGAATAAACTTTTTTCATTGATGGTATGTTAATCCATATTGTATAATGTCACTAATGATAAAATTCAATATCAGCATACCAAAGAACACATCAAACAATAATAGCGTATAATTGCTTGTCAGAAAAANGGACCAAACTTGAAATATCTCCAACATCATCACTTACCCTTGGGAGATAATCATCATTAGCCATCCCTGACTTCCCTGAGTCAAGAGGTGACCAATGCCTGGCTAGCCAGCCACCTTTGTGGCTGGAAAATGGCCAAAACCATGTCCAAGACAAGGTATTTTCACCCAATTCAAACCCAAAGGCCAAATCAGCCCAATTGCTCATTGGAGCTTCTCTGCCCTCCACATAAGCAACCAAATGCACCCCTCAATTGGCCCTAACAGCTAGCCTAAGACATTTTATTTAAACTCCTCCTCCATGGCAAAAGAGAGAGAGCTTGAAATTCCTTAGGGAGACTCAGTAAAACTTCTTCCAAAGCTTCCTGGAGACCTCTTGAGCTTAACCAAACCTTCCTTAGCCACTCAAATTTATTGCTTGAGTTCAATTTTAGAGCTCAATTTCAATGTTGAAACAGGACATCCTCCAAACCTCCACCAAATTCAAATTAATTGCACCCAAACTATCCCAACATCAAGAGAAGAAGATCCCCCACAAAAGCCCCATCATCCGGCCACCCTAAGGTGGACTTTGACCAAACCCCCAAATCGACCTTGGTCGAATTTGGGTCTAGGCGTTTCATCACAACCAGAGGCTCCATCCCTAGGCTTCTGACACCCACACAAAGCTTCTACAAGCATCCAATCGAGGCTACTTCTCTTGTACCAAGGTATTCAAATTTAACCCTAAACCGAGCCTCTTTTAATTATTCATGAATATACAATCAATTTAAGCATTCATCAACCATATGGATGTGTTCTACTAGTCATTACGAGATTTAAAAAAAAATTCACTCAATTTTGTTAAGAATCGAGTGAGATATTAGCGTTTTAAAATGTACGGTTTTTGGGTCCAGTTCATTTGGGACGATGACCCGTGACCGTGAGATCGAGCGTGTATTGATCGGGTGGCCCTGATCGCGTCGGACAGACCGCGGTCCGACATGGGCGGGAATGACCTGGCTGGCGGAGCCAATCACACAACAACACGTGGCCTATTCGACCAGTACGAGGTTGACATGGATATGTAGGAAAATAGGGGCATTTTCTTATTTATTTAGTCCCCAAAACTTCAAAAATACATAACTTTGTGTAGAAAAATCACAAAAATAAAATAAAATACCCTCTTGCTCAGTGAATAGAGGAAAATAATGTGGTATAAATTTTAAGTCCATTTGATGCATAAAATACTTTTGATTAATTAAACACTATTTGGAATTATTTGATTCTCCATGCATATTAACACATCACCTTGGCTTGAAATTTTGGCATGTTGTAACCTCTGTCAAGAAAAAAATTCTCTGATTTTTCCAAAGTCAGAAGAGGTTTCTATACAGAGATCCATATTTTTCAAGTTATTCCACATCATTCCTTCAAAATAATCATGGAAATTAGCATATTGACTATAAAATCCTAAGAAAATTTTGAAAGGTCCTCCATGACTAGAGAAACCTTTGGAAATAATTTCATGGGTCAAGTCATTTACAATGCACTTAAATTTTACAAATACTAAATCACTATGATAATTAACTCAAGTCATTTAAAAAATCCTTAAATTTTCCAAATACTAAATCACTAAAATAATTAATTTTGGAAAAGTGTCAAGTCATTTAAAACATTTTTACATTTTTTAAATACTAAATCACTAAGATAATTAATTTTCAAAAATTTGACTTGATTTTTTATCTCCACTGTGATTTATGATCCAGAGAACTCATCATAAAAATTTCAAATATTTTGAGTTCATTTGACACCTTAAGTTGATTTTTAAAGATAAATACCACTTTTAACACTTGAATGATTTTGAGTTCTTACTGACAACTTAAATTGATTTTTAAAGATAAATACCACTCTTGGCATTTAAATGATTTTTAAAATTAAAATATAACTAAAAAAATTATGAAACTTATTTTTTTGAGTTCTCTGTGATCAGGGATATTTTATTAAAAATCAAATAATATTTAGAATAAAAACTTGATTTTTAGCCTATTTTAAATATTTAAATAATTAAAAAATCCATAAAAAACACAAATATAATAAAACTCATGAAAATGTTCTAAATTGCTTCCTAATTACTTAGAAACAATTAGAATATTTTTCCTGATTTTCTAAATAAAGATATTGAATTTTAAAGCTTAAAAATAATTTTTAAAGGCTAAAAAATGAGTTTACACTAAAATAATTCCAATAAATCAAAAAAAAATTAGGAAAATATAAAATTTGCTCCTTTGAGTTCTTTGACCTTAGGGGGATTTTTTAAAAATACAAAACTTAATTTTCACCACCTAAAATATTTTATTTTTATTAAATATCCCAGAACTTAAAATAATTCTAATAAATCACAGAGAATTCAACAAATTATGAAATTTCATCTAAAGGCTTATCTAGTTTAGGTCTACCTCTAGTAAAAATTTTAAGGGATTAAAATTTATCTTGGTCAAGTTAGAAGCTTTGAAAAATCCTATTTTTGCATGAAAATAATTATATAAATTAAATTAAATTTTGAAAGGAATTTTCTTTGAAAAATCCTGTTTTTGCATGAAAATAATTATATAAAATAAATTAAATTTTGAGAAATTTTGAAAAATCCTATTTTTTCATGAAAATAATTATATAAATTAAATTAAATTTTGAAAAATCATATTTTCTCCTCTTTTGTCTTAATTGACCCATGAATGAGGTAGATAAAAATTTCAAAGTCATTTGAATTGAATTTGACAAATTATGAGGTGTTAGAGCCTTAGGGGTAAATGTGTAATTTTGGAGATTTTGTCTTAATTAACATTTAGGCTTAATTCAAAGAGGGAAAATGGGTAACCTTTAATCCTAATCAATTTATTTGATGTTTGAAACATAAAGGGGCTAATTGGTAGAAACCAATCTCACTTTCTTAATTAAGATTAATAAATTTTTAAATTATTAAAATTTGGAAGTTTATTAAAATTAAATGATCCTGGACTTAGTNTCGCAATCCAAGCCACAACACTCAAAATGCTGAAAAAAAAATATCATATGCTTAGTCTCAACTATACAGAGAACTAAAAATATAATTCTAAAGCAAAGCAAATACAAAGTTCAAATTAAAATACATAGGCAGATAGATAGTAATATAAATCTACTAATCTTCATACTCGGTACTCGATTCTCCTCTGAGATCACCCATTGATTGCACAATGAACGAAGAGGTTGTAGAAGGGTCGGAATGAAAATTCTTCAGTAGAATCCTCTTCTATTAACTTCATCCCCCTCATTAGTCGTATCAAGTTATCTTGTAAATGTCCAGAGTGCTCGAAATGTTCCTTCATCCTCCAGTCTAGATGATCGAAGAAATAAAAGATATTATTAATCGCATCCATTACATTTTGTACCTCCTTTTCCAATTTCTTGAGTCGGCGCAGGATCACAAGAGACTTATCATGGACTAAGGGTTGAACTGGCAGTGAATTATGAGATGCTTGATCTACTATAGTTGCCATGTCATTTGTTCCTTCAAAAACTTCAGTTGGATCCAAAGGCTTCCAAGGTAGCAGTACCTTTTCCCAATTTTCATAGGACACTTAGAACTGACTGCAAAATGAGAAAATTGTGGAGGGGTGTCCAAGCCCATAAGTTGATCCATGAACGATCAGGCCCAAAATTGACTTCACAATTATAGATAGAAAATTGTGGAGGGGTGTCCAAGCCCATAAGTTGATCCATGAATGATCAGGCCCAAAACCAACTTAACGATTATTGATCCAATGTCGATCCACAGTCCCCTTTGGATGAAGTAATTCAAAATGACACTTTCTTTAGAAACTTTGACAATCTTCATTGTCGGTAATAGTTTCGCAAAAATGAAAAAAGTGCCAATGTTTTGGAACGGGATTCAGGAGTTGCAGAAAAGCTAACATACATGTTTTCTCTTATTTCCTAGTCGTTAGTTTCGTCCGTTAAATATTGGTAAATCTCACTCATCTGGTTTCTCGTTGGGATGAACTTGGAATAGTGGTAGACAGGAGCATTCTCTATCATATATAATTTGTTGATCCGTGCAGGAGTGAAAGTGATCCATCTTCCTCGCACATAAATAACTCCTTGGTTGATTCCATGCAAATTTGCATAAAATTCTTTCACCACAAGAACCACGACGGCGGCAGTAGTGTAGCACAACACTTCCCATCTTTGTCGCACTATTGTTTCTTCAATATCCATTGTGGGATTATTCAATCCGCGATTCAAGAATCCTCATTCTTTGATTAATCTTTTCTTCGTCAGCAATTTGTTGAAGATTCGTTGCGCTTTCGCACTAATAAACTTTTGCTAATTGAAAACTCATTTGGGATTATCAGGGGAATTGGACACCATAGGAATGAAATTGGTGGAGTTTCACTTCATTTTTTGGAGGGAGAATATGAACTAGAAATAAAATTTTTGAGTTTAAAAAGACAATTCCCGCTGAAAAACTGCCAAAAACCGCCATTTGAACCCACGTAACCGCCAATTCGCTGGTCTCGCTGTCGGCGGGGTCGATGAAGCCGTCGGCAAGCCTCTGTATTAATTTTGTCTGGACTCTCGGGAAAAACCCACCGTCAGTGGCGTCGAGGGCGCCGTCGGCTCCCAAGGTAAAATTTTCATAGTTTAGCTCTGGTCCGAATGCGTTCCAATTTTTCTTCATCGATCCAATTTTTAAGATGTTTCAAGGGTAAATAAGAGTAGCAAAGTTTAATACTTCCAAAAAATAACAATAATTTCATATAAAAACTACTATAATCGTGATAAAAATAAAGATAAATATGGGTTGCCTCCCATAAAGCGCTTGGTTTAACATCGTCAGCCCGACCTTTTCAAGTGTCATTTAGGTTGACTGATCATTAAAACCTCTTTAAAATTTGGTCTTTTGCCCTCATAATATGGTTTTAATTTATGTCCATTTACTTTAAATCTATTTTTTGTCTTCTGATCTTCAATTTCAACAGCTCCGTAAGTATAAACTTGAGTCACAGTAAAGGGTTCTAACCAATAAGACTTCAATTTCCCAGGAAATAACTTCAGCCAAGTGTTGTAAAGTAAAACTTCTTGTCCAGGTTCAAAGTTCTTCTGGTTAATCTTCTGATCATGCCATAAATTTAATTTTTCCTTATAAATTCTGTCATTATCATAAGACCCTTTTCTTAATTCTTCCAATTCATTTAATTATAACAATCTCTTCTTACCAGCATCTTTCAAATTATAATTGAATTCTTTAATTGCCCAATATGTTCTTACCAGCATCTTTCAAATTATAATTGAATTCCTTAATCGCCCAATATGCTTTATGCTCCTATTTATTCTATCGTTATCATAAGATTGATTTCTTAATTCTTCCAATTCATTCATTTGTAACAATCTTTTCTTTTATCGTTATCATAAGATTCATTTCTTAATTCTTCTAATTCATTCATTTGTAATAATCTCCTCTCTATCATAAGACTCATTTCTTAATTCTTCCAATTCATTTAATTGTAACAATCTCTTCTTAAGTTGTTATAATAAGACTCATTTCTTAATTCTTCCAATTCATTTAAAGCATCTTTCAAATTATAATTGAATTCTTTAATCGCCTAATATGCTTTATGCTCCAATTCTATTGATAAGAAATAAGTCTTTCTAAAAATTAGTCTGTAAGGAGTCATTCTGATAAGAGTTTTATAAGCAGTCCTGTAAGCCCATAATGTGGTATCCAGTCTAGTGGACCAATCTATTCTACTAGGGTTTATAGTTATAAGCAGTCCTGTAAGCCCATAATGCGGTATCCAATCTAGTGGACCAATCTATTCTACTAAGGATAAGCAGTCCTGTAAGCCCATAATGCGGTATCCAGTCTAGTGGACCAATCTACTCTACTAGAGTAAGCAGTGACAAGTCTTTCCAAAAATCAGTCTGTAAGGAGTCATTCCAATAGGAGTTTTATAAATAACCTGTAAGCCCATAATGTTGTATCCAATCTAGTGGACCAATCTATTCTACTAGGGTTCACAGTCTTTTCCAGTCCATAATGCAGTATCCAGTCTAGTAGACCAATCTACTCTACTAGGGTTTACAGTCTTCTCAATTTAATGCGGTATCCAGTCTAGTGGACCAATCTATTCTACTAGGGTTTACAGTCTTTTCAAGTACTTGTTTAATCTCTCTATTAGAAACTTCAGCTAACTCACTGGTTTGAGAATGATAGACATTAGAGATTCTATGAATAATATTAAATTTTTCTGTCAATCTCTGAATATATTTATTCTTAAAATGAGATCCTCTGTTAGTGATAATCATTCTAGGCATTCTGTATCTAGTGAAAATATTTTTTATTAAAAATCTTGAAACACGTTTAACGTCACAAAGAGGGTAAATCTTGTGCTTCAATCCACTTAGAAACGTAGTCTACTGCAATTAATATATATAAGTTCTCTTGTGCTTCAATCCCACTTAGAAACTTCATTAAAAATCTTGAAACACTTTTAGCATCATAACAAGGTAAAGCTTGTGCTTCAATCCACTTAAAAACACTACAATTAATATATATAAGTTTCCAAATGAAGGAATAAATGGTCCCATAAAATCTAATCCCAAAATATCAAAGATCTCAACTTCTAACATGAAATTTAGAGGCATTTCATTTCTTCTAGATATATTTCCTACTCGTTGACATCGATCATAAGTTTTTATATATCTATAAACATCTGTAAAGATAGTAGAATAAAATCCATTGTAAAATTTTATAAGCAGTTTTATCAATCCCAAAATGTCCTCCAAATTTAGAATCATGACAGTTTTGAATGATTAGCTTGGTTTCTTCATAAGTTACACATCTTCTCATGATCAAATCCTTACATTGTTTATATAAATAAGACTCATCCCAGAAATATGCTTTCGCATTATGAATGTATTTCCTTTGTTGCTGCAATGTCAGCATAGGTGGCAAAATATCACTTACAATATAATTAACAATATCAGCATACCATTGTATTTTCCACTCATTAATATTATAAAGTTATTCATCAGGAAAACTGTCTATAATTTAATTGTCAATCAGATAATTCTTGATTTTCTAATCTTGACAAATGATCAACAATTTGATTATCAGTTCCCTTAGATCAAATTTTTGCATCAAAAGTATCCATCTAATCAACCTTGATTTAGCATCCTTCTTTTGCATCAGATATTTAATAGCAGAGTGATCAGTATGCACAACACATTTAGCTCCAATTAAATAAGATCTGAATTTATCTAAAGCATA
>JXCR01032061.1:207217-222383 GCA_002079205.1 Phalaenopsis hybrid cultivar | reverse complement strand
TTGAGACTCTGTCATATTTAAAAGTAGCACACAGTTCTAAAAAACTAGCGAGGTGTAAGTTCGGATCTTCATTTGGTGTACCTCCGAATTGATTATTTTTTACTATTTGAATAATGGCGATGTGTAAATTAGGATCTTCATTTGGTGTACCTCCGAATTGATTATTTTGTACCATTTAGATAATAGCAAGTTCAAGCTCAAATGAATTAGCAGCTACATCAGGATTTTGGATAGATAAGTGAATCTCATCTGCTGTAATCTTCATTTGGTGTACCTCTGAATTGATTATTTTGTACCATTTGGATAATAGCAGGTTTAAGCATTCATTTGGTGTACCTCCGAATTGATTGTTTTGTACCATTTGGATAATAGCAGGTTTAAGATTTAAATTAGGATCTTCATTTGGTGTACCTTTGAATTGATTATTTTGTACCATTTGGATAATAGTAGGTTTAAGCTCAAATGAATTAGTTAGGATCTTCATTTGGTGTACCTCCAAATTGATTGTTCTGTACCATTTGAATAATAGCAGGTTTAAGCTCAAATGAATTAGCAGCTACATCTATTTTGGATAGATAAGTGAATTTCATCTGCTGTAGGATTTGCATAATCTCTTAAGGGTCTAGATTAAGTGAATTTCATCTGTTGTAGGATTTGCATAATCTCGTAGGGGTCTAGGTTGGTGTTCATGATAAAAGTTTAAGCTCAAATGAATTAGCAACTACATCAGGATTTTGGATAGATGAGTGAATTTCATCTGCTTTAAGCTCAAATGAATTAGCAGCTACATCAGGATTTTGGATAGATAACTGAATTTCATCTGCCGTAGGATTTGCATAGTCTCTTAAGGGTCTTGGTTCGGATCTTCATTTGGTGTACCTCCGAATTGATTGTTTTGTACCATTTGGATAATAGCGCGATGTGTAAATTAGGATCTTCATTTGGTGTACCTCCGAATTGATTATTTTGTACCATTTAGATAATAGCAAGTTCAAGCTCAAATGAATTAGCAGCTACATCAGGATTTTGGATAGATAAGTGAATCTCATCTGCTGTAATCTTCATTTGGTGTACCTCTGAATTGATTATTTTGTACCATTTGGATAATAGCAGGTTTAAGCATTCATTTGGTGTACCTCCGAATTGATTGTTTTGTACCATTTGGATAATAGCAGGTTTAAGATTTAAATTAGGATCTTCATTTGGTGTACCTTTGAATTGATTATTTTGTACCATTTGGATAATAGTAGGTTTAAGCTCAAATGAATTAGTTAGGATCTTCATTTGGTGTACCTCCAAATTGATTGTTCTGTACCATTTGAATAATAGCAGGTTTAAGCTCAAATGAATTAGCAGCTACATCTGATTTTGGATAGATAAGTGAATTTCATCTGCTGTAGGATTTACATAATCTCTTAGGGGTCTAAATTGGTGTTCATTCTCTATTCCTTGATTGTTCATGTTGTTTTCCATTGTATCAGAATTTCTAAGTTCTCTTCTTAATCTTCTAATCCTTCTAACAGTGCGTTCTAATTCTGAATCCTAGGGTATAAGATTTTCAGGTCCAAATTTATGAATACAATTTGAAATCAGTACACACTAATATAATTAACTAAATATAAAAATAAGTTGCAATTCAAGTAAAAAATTTTCTAATAATCATAATTTGTCTGTTACTCTAATTGTGATTTTTGTTTACTCACTCACTCACTCCCTGACAACGGCGTAAAAAACTTGACCGGTAACTTTATATATATACTTAAAAATATAAGATAAATATGGACGTAATAAATATTCAATAATTCTGCAAAATCATATATATATATATATGATTATAAAGATGTATAGATATAATATTCAATAATGTTAAAGTCAAATTAAAAATACAAGATAAATATGGACTTAATAAATATTCAATAATTGTAAAGTCACACTTATCAACGTATAGATTCGATAAAGATGGATGTATAAAATATTTAATAATTGTAAAGTCACACTTATCAACGCAAGTATACGTATCACTCAAGTAATATAGGGCTCTAATAGAGTGTAAAGTCACACTTAATATGTTTGATTTAATAAAGATGTATATATATATAATATTCAATAATGTTAAAGTCAAATTTGTCAACACAATTATACATATCGCTCAAGTAATATAGGGCTCTAATGGAGTCCTAGATATCAATCCCACAGGGAGTAGTTTAGAATTATGGACTAAGACCTATATTATCGCACAAGTAATATAGGGCTCTAATGGAGTCCTAGATATCGATCCCACAGGGAGTGGTTTAGAATTGTGAACTAAGATATTAGAAAAGCAATAGTTTAATTGCAACAACGAAGTTCAATTTGCTTATCTATCACTAATAGGCAATTGAAATAAATATATGATTTTAATAACTAATAAATAACTAATGATACTAATGAGGGTTTAAATGTGACATTCAATATATAAGAAAGCATCCTTCTTCTTGTCAAGAAAGTATAGTGAATGGATAAAGTGAATTGGTCCAATTATATTGTGCCAAATATGAGCATACCTATTCTTTACCTTTTGGTCCAAGCGTAAAGAACATTGACTAATCCTACGCTTGTTTGCTGAATTTGCGGCTAGGCTGAGAGGATACCGACTCTCACTTCAGAGCTCCCACATTCCCCTTGTCTGAGGGCTAAAATCTACACTTCAGCACCCAAACGATAGGACCCAATTGGGGATTTTAGTCTGTCACTANTAAATGCAACATTCTCATAATCTCTAAACTTTTTTTTCTTATTAAGGATGTCCTTCATAAACTTTACATAATTGGGTCTTTGCTCCAAAGTTTTAGATAATGGAATCTTTATAATTAACTTCTCAAATATTTCCAAATTTTTTTAAAATTATTGATCTTGCTTCTGTTGTATAAGTTGTTAAGGGAATAAAGGTGGTAATCTTTTTTAAGTTAATACTAGTTGGAGAGATTGGTTTTTCCAGGTCCTTAGAAATATTTTCTTCAGTTCTTTCAGTTTTCACGATCTCTCGCTCAACCTTAGTCTCATTTTGAACTTCATCCTCTAACTCTCTTCAACTTCTTAGTTTGACAACTTTAACTTGCTCTTTATTCTCTTTATGGTTTATCTCAGTGTTAATAGAAAGAGTTCCTTGGGGTCTATTGCTGAGTGAGTTAACAATTTGTCATTGTTGATTCTCTATAGTTTTTATTGCCACACCTTAAATTTGCAATTGATTTCTCATTTGTAACACAACTTCCTCCATACAAATCTTATTTTTCTTAAATTGTTGATTATTGTTAAAACCTGGTGGATGCGAAGGTCTATTGTTGGTACTGTCCTGGTGGTCGGCACTATTTTGGGCTTGGAGTTGCCCATTGGAAACTGTTGGTCGCCGGAATCGAAACCCCATCGCCCGCTTTGGAAAGACATTTAATTTATATATATATATATATATATAAGTTTTAGAAAAAATATAAAATCAAATTGATCTCATCTCTTTTATAATTTAAATGAAAGAGCACTACACCTCAAGCCATGTATCTATCCCGAAAGATAAACACAAGAATTGAAGGTGTGACTCGATCAAATAAACTAAAAAATATATGATATCTATTTAGTCTGCAAAAAACATTTTATTTATAAGCTGAAAAGTTCCCCTATTTAATGCAATGAATTAAAAAGGGTTTATATTAAACTGAGTTTAAAAAAGCTTCCTATAAGGGCAATCCCCTGCAGTTAATTACATCTTAAATGACTGAAATCACTCAAGAAAACTCTCAATAAAAATCAGAGAATATTATCTTCGAGGAGTTCAAAAAGATAAGACTTTTCAACAAGATCGAACAAAGAGGTGTGAAAGGGGAATGACTCAAATTTGAAACATTTATTGTAGAATCCAAGGGATGTCATAGATTCGGGAGAGAACTTCAGTGACTTCTCAAGCTACCCTATGGTTTGACTTTAATTTTAGAGAGAAATATTTAAATGTTTCATCCTGCCAAATTTATTAATTAGGGCTTACATTTGTATGAAACGATCACACTAATAACCTAGAAGATATGAGGATTTAAGTCGTGACAAACGACAACCTCGGAATCCTAAGACGAGTTAGAGATTATATTGTACAACAAAGCTATATGAAAGGCCTAAAGATGAGTTAAGGATTTATGTTGTGTAAGCAAACAACCTCAAAATCTTATGGCCTGTTGTTTAATTCTAAGGAAAAATAAGCTATTGTAGATCCTCTTGCTGATGAAAATGGTCGTGTTGCCCACAATGCTAGCTCCAAACTCCTCGTCGTGACGAGTTCAAGTTTTCTAATGTGTCAGGTTATGATGTTAAATCAAATGTTTACATGGTTATGGTTCTTTAAATATTGTGGGGCATATTAAAGTTAATTAGAGCGACACCGGTTAGGATCCTACGGTTCACTCATTCCGGTACCATAATTTTCTTTTGAATTCACTTAATTCAAATGAATTTACTAGACTCAACTCAATGAGCTCCATACTTTTATTTAGACCATGGAAAATTTCGTTAGCAACCGTAGGTTACCTCATCTGAGGGATTCCCGATCATCCGATAGAGACGTCTTAATTTAGTTGCAATTGTTGTTTTATGATGTTTGTGATTAAATTTTGAGTTGTCTTATATTTTGAATGTTGTGGTGGTTATGACTGTCAAAACGGCTCGTTGTTCATGAACAGCTCGTGTTCGGCTCGTTAAGAAGCTCGTGTTCGACTCGTTCGCTAAGTTAATGAGTCGAACACAAACAACACAAACAAATATTTGTTTGTTCGTGTTCGGCTCGTTTTGGCTCGACATGATACCAATCAATTATATATGTATCTTTGATGAGTAGTATTTTTTAAAAAAATTAATTGACTACAAGGCTACAAAGATTTATAATCAATTTAAAGTATTAATGAAGAAAATAAAAAAATATATACATTAAATTAGATTCAAATAATGTTTTAAATCTTACCCCAATCCTTAACATCTTATGGCTATGTGATTAGAGTTGTCAAAATGACTCTTTGTTTGTGAACGACTTGTGTTCGGCTCGCTAAGCAAACGGTCAAACACGAACACACTTTTTGAGTTTGAAATATAAACGAGCCGAACACGAGCTGAGCCTGAGCTCGCTCTTATTCGGCTCGTTTACACCCCTAGTGGCGGTAAATTTTATCTTGATTAATTTTAGTTTTGGTTTTAGTTTTGATTTTTTGGTTATCATAGCAGTTTTGGTTTTCATGTGGGTTGACACCGTTGTTTAACATGCAAACTCGAGACAAAAAGTACAAGGAGATAAATGCATTAACTTAAAAACATACATGTAGATTCTTCTCGTTTCACCACCTGAAAGGTCAGTACTTGCAAAACATGTATATAATTTTGCAAGGAATTTAAAGGAGTAGATGAAGGTTTAGCTATCAAAGCCCAAGTTATGATTTTATTGAATCTCAGAAGATTATAGTAGATGATTTTAGAATAAAATATGACAAGTTCAATTTGCCCTTTAGAAAGTCCAATAGATTTTAAAGTGCTCGAGGCATGACCCTGAACCACTTTGAAGATCTCTTGAAATATTTCGAGTTCATTTTGAACTTATCATATTGTTTCATTAATCATCATAGGTCGAAGTGTGACTACCCCGTTGCTTAATGAAACTTGACAATTTAATTATCCCAAGGATAGGATACTCGATTAATCAATTTATGTTTCATTTAAGAGTTATGTGAGCGGGTGCCCTTAAGGCAAGTTTAGGTCATTTAAGAATTATGGTGCCCACAATTAAAGTCTGGCTTGTAGTGTTTAAAGATGTTAATCAATCATATCATCTTCTAAATCCGGTCAATTGAGTGTAGACATCGAGTCTGTGTCACTACTAAGCTTTTAATAATCATGATAGGTGGAATGATGATTATCAAAATTTTTATTTAAGTGATATGTATTCTTATTTAAAGATCACATCATCATCAATCTTAGGCTCAAGATAAGTAAATTATCATCTTTTCTATCTTAAGCCCATCACTTAAGAATCATTTGATCTTAGTTGACTTCCAAGTCATGAAGATTAGGAGAATTACAATTTTGTTGATGTTGTGCAAGGGTAGTGAGTGAGTTTATACCTTTTAATCCCATTGTATTTCAATCTTCCAAACATATTTATTAAGATCAAAATTACTCATTTTCCCCTGGTTAATCCTAAATTTTGATTAAGACACCAGAATCTAGAATGAGTATTTTGCCCTTAGGGTGCTTCACCTCATAACTCATTAAATATAACCCAAATGACTTTGAGCATTTAGAGTGTCATGTCCATAAGGTAAACACAATATTAGAGGAGAATATGGGAGCTTCTCAAAATTTAATTCAATTTAATTTTTTATTTAAACTCAAAAAATAGGATTTTAAAAAATTGATTTATTTAACTTTTCAAATAAATTTTTTATTTGTGAGAAAATTATTAGAGGTTTCCTTAAGTCAGAGAAACACTTAAGCAAAATTTCATGATTTTTTTCAACTAAATTTTATTATTATTATTTAATTTTGGATCAATTTCAATGATTTAATTAAATAGAAAATAGTGTCTTAATTATCAAAATTATTTTTATATTTTTATTAGACTTCTCTGAGTTTAGAAAACTCAGAGAATCAAATTTTGTATTTTCATGATTTTTAATTTGTTTATTATAATTATTTTAATGGGAAAATAAGGAAAATTCATTTTTGAGCTTTTAAAATTTATTTTTAACTTAGAAAAATTTGGAAAAATATTTTAATGAGCTCCAAATGATCAGAAAACAATTAGGCATATTCTAAAATATTTTGATATTTTTGAAAATTTTAATTATTTTTAAATTCAAAATAAGGCTAAAAAATTAAGTATTTTTTTAAAAAATAATATTTAGTTTTTCCAAGTGCCTCTGATCACAAGGAACTTAGAAAACTATTTTTCATAATTTTCTCAAGTGTATTTAATTTAATATAATTATTTTTGTACAAAAATACAAGGTTTCTTCGAAAATCAACTTTGATACTCAAACCTAATTAAATAATTTTCAAATTTTTACAGTGGATAAACATGATTTTTATGAACAATGTGGGATTAATTTTTTCAATTTTTGTTAAGTATATATTTTACATAAATTAACATAAGATATTTACATTTAATTAAATATAGAAATTTATAAGATAATTCAAGACATTATGACATTTTTCCTAGACTTCTCTGACCATGAGAAACCTACTAAAACTATTCTCATAATTTTTCAGATGATATTTTGATTTATATGATTAAAATAAGCCAAAATAGTCACCTTAGCTTGAAAATTAATGTTAGAAGCATAGAGATGTCCTTTGACCTTGGAAAAATTAGAGGACATAGTCTCTATCATGAGGAACAAACCCTCAAAATTTCAAGCCATGTTGAGCAATGTTTGATCATAATGAATTAAAATACTCAATAAGGTATTTAATTTATTAATAATCAGAGATTAAGAAAATAATTTTTACTTTTAGTCCATATTAGTCTCCTCTGTTCACTGAGCAAGAGGATATTTTTCTTTTATTTTTATGATTTTTTCAGAGAAAGATATAGATTTTTGAAGTTCAGGCATTTAAAATAATTTAAAAAATTCATATTTTTCTACTTATCCTTTGCGACGCTAAATCATTCTACAATGGCTCCGAACTTACACGCGATGCACTCCCATTTATTATGCTTTCCACCTAGGCATGCCACGTGGCCCACGGTTCACGCACCAAGAGTATGTTCGGCTCAAGCTCCTCTGTCCATTGGATATTCACATGATCGGACGACATCCGTTCATCGTCCCCAAGTGACTTAACCCATAAGCTGTTCAAACTAAAACCTTAAGCTCTCTGCCTAGAATCAACCAAATCACATGGGGTTTGTTTCTAAACCTTCATCTACTCAAGACGAACACATCTATACGGTTAATTAAGAATGAAATAAAGCCATTACAAATAGAGAATCAAAAGAAGCTCGAGCTAGGGTTAGAGCTCAATACCTTTGTCTGAGAGGGGAGGCCTCAATCAGATAGTTGTGGTAGCTTTGATTGGATCCAACGAACCTCCGGATGAAGTCTCAAGCTCTAGTGAATTGTCTAGGTATGATTTCGATCAAAGTAGACTTCAGGTGTTGGTCTAGAGCTAGTTTATAGGTTGTTTGGGATGGGGCTTTTGTGGGGAATCAACTCCTCTCACTGTGGTGATGGTGTGTGCACAGTTAATTGGAGTTTGGTGGACTGTGGAGGTGTGGGAAATATGTCCTGGTTTGAGCTGAAATTTTGAACTCAAAATTGAGTTCTCACAGTGGGAACCAATGAGGGAAAACAATGGGATTAAGCTGAGGAGTTCTTGGAGAGACTCTAGAAGCAAATGGGAAGAGTTTCCCCAAGGATTTTGATTACTTCTCCTTTGGCCGTCGAGGGGTTTATTTAAAGCCATGGCTACTTGGTGGAGCTTACGGCTTGGCAGTGGGTGTTAAGGCTTGTTGAGGTGGAGGGATGAAGAGCTCTAGTGACCAATCCGACTTGGCTAGCTCAGGGAGGTTTAATTTTGGGTTTTGGCCAATGGGGCCAACTTTGGGTGGTTGTTTCTGACAACTGGGGAGGTGGTTGGCCAGGGTATGGTCACTTCTTGGCTAAGGAAGGTCAGGGGGTGGCTAATGATGGTTAACCTTTAATGGTATGGCATGATGAATACTATATCTCAAGTTTAGTTCCAAAAAAGGTAAAATCCCTTAAATGAGGGGATCATTGGTCCATCGCTCACCCAGGGTGATTTAATTGGATTTAGCCTGGTCAATAGAATGCACTTGGTGGCTGGAATGGTCCTTGGTTGGCCAATTTAGTTTGGTTGGGTCAAATTTGGTGTACGGGTTCATTTGGGTCAAAATAATTAGAAGTTGGGTTTGGGTTAGACTAGCCATGACATTGAGCTCATCTGATTGATCAATAATGTGTAGATGATTGTCACAAGAGTTTTGGAAAAGGCTAGGAGTGATTTTGAATTGGTTTAGAGGTTCAATTTGAAGTATTTTAAGCATTTGGTCAATTTGGGGGTGTTGTGTTAGACTTGGGTTTAGGTTGGGCTAAGTTTAGGCTAAGCCCAAATTGATGTTTTAAAATGGTCTATAGGAATATCATGAAGAGTTATCCACATCAATTGGGGGTCAATTTTGGGGTTAGGGCATTCAATTTGCTGGAATTTGGAGACATATCCAAGTTGGGGCAAATTTGGGGATTTTGGACTTGGGTTAAAATTAAGTGAAATTGAGCTTTTTCCAAGGCCAATTAAAGATCCAATTTGATGTGTAGGAATTTCATGAAGATTTAGGATTTAAATTGGGGCAATTTGAGTGGGCTATGGGGTTCAATTTGGTGGGGTTAAGTCATATGGTCAAAATTGGGGGTTTGACTTGGATCAAAATTGAGCTCAAAACATGGGTCAATTAGGCTTAGATTTGGTTAGGATTTATCATATGCAAGATAAATTTGAGTTTAGAATTGAAATTGGGGAGTATTGGTGCCAAATTGATGGACATTTGAGGTGAATTTAGGGAAATTGGGCCTTTAAAGGCAATTTGGTGGTTTTGGTCAAATTGGGTTCAATTGAAGGCTTTAAATTAGTTTTGGAGACATTTGGAGTGACTTTGGATGTTTTGGGAAAATTTGGGCTACCAAGGATATTTTTGTAAATTTGGCAAATTTGAGGGTATTTTGGTAATTTTGGAATTTTTGGGATGTTTTGGGAAATTTGGGTAGTTTCAAATGTTTTTAGATGATTTTTGAATAATTTTGGGTATTTTGGATGAATTTGGGAATTTTGGCCAAATTTAAGGTTTCAAGGGCATTTAGGTAATTTAGGTGGATTTAGGGGCAAAAGGCCAAGTTTGATATTTTGGTAGAATTGGGGTGCCAACCACCATATATGAGTTGTGGACCAATGAAATCCCCATTTGGGTCCTCTATATACTGGTCTTAGCTAAACCCTAGCCTAGGGCTAGTAGGTCTAGGGGACCATCTACATGAGTCTCCCAAAAGATCAAGGGATCAAAGTCAACAATTTTAGGTTTAAGGTTGCAAGTGAGTATAGGTGGTAATGAGTGTAAGTGAGTTAACTAGCTCCAGACCAACACTCAGGGTCAACCTTAAGGTCAAGCAGTCTTATGGGGACTCTTCTTGAGATCCCCCATACCGACCTACCTACTAAGTGCTAGAGGTTAGGACCAACATGTGAAACATCAAGTTGAGCAAAGAAGAGTTTAGAGTTTCTAAAGGTGAGAGTTCCTTTTCTAGTTTTTTTAGGAATAGTCATCAGGAAAACCCTATGGCTAGACTCTAGGCTACTAAAAAGGGAAAACTAAACCTCAACCAAAAGTGAGGTCAACAACTGGTTATTCCAGCTTCCTATAAGATTTACTTGATTATTTCCTCATTGTTGGTTGTCACCTCCAAAATTATTATCCCAGTTAAAGTTAGGGTGGTTCTTCCAACCTGAGTTATAAAAAGTTGGAACAAGGGTTGTTAGGTCTGTAGTTAATTGCATTTAAAGACTCAAATGATGAAGTGTTAGAATCAACCATCTGCCCTAATGAATTTTTCTCAATTACTGGTGTAATTTGAAGTTAATTCATTCCAAATTGATTTAACTTCCTATATATTGTCGCAAATTGAGAAGTGAGAATTGAAATCACGTTTGTATCATGAACATTAGCTACCTTTCTAGAATTTACCCTTTCAGAAGGTCATTGACAATTATTTGTAGTCATCTCTTCAATTAAGGAGTAAACTTCATCAAATGTCTTTGGCATGAGTGAGCCGCCAACAACAACGTCAATGATAGATCTAAGGGATCCTACTAACCCATTGTAAGAAATTTTAATGATTAACCAATTGGACAGAGTATGATGTAGACACTTCCTAAGAAGTTCCTTAAATCTTTCCCATGCTATGTATATTGATTCGCCTTCATACTGGCAAAATGAAGTAATATCATCTCAAAGTTTAACATTTTTTGAAAGTAGAAAATACTTAGCTAGGAATTTCTGAGCTAAGTCACCCCATGTTCCGATAGATCCAAGTGCTAATGAATTGAACCACGTTTTAGTTTTATCCCTTAAGAAAAAGGGAGAAAAGCCGAAGTCTAAAATGCGTCATTGGGCACACCGTTATAACGAAATGTATCACATAGTTCTAGAAAACTTACTAAGTGTAAATTTAGATCCTTAGAGGGAGTCCCCCAAAATTGGTTATTCTGCACCATTTGGATAATAGTAGGTTTCAACTCAAATGTGTTAGCTTCTATGATAGAAGTTTGTATTCTTGGGTGAATTTTGTCCGTTGTAGGATTAGTGTAATCCCATAATAGTCTAAGTGTGTTATGATGTTTATTTTTAAATGTTTGATTATCTAAGTTGTTCTATTAATTATTCGTCATTTCTTCTACAAATTGGTGAAGTCATTTTTGTTTTCTAATCCTTCTATTTGTTTTTTCTAATTCAAAATCATAGGGCATAAGTCCTGAAGATCTTGAACTACGCATACACAAGTAAAAGCTCAATAAGTATATTTAAAAAAAACATACAAAACAAACATTCAAATATATAAATTATTTTTTTAATTATTTTTTTAAATTTTAACACACAAACAAACAATTAAACAAAGAAACTACAATACAATTTTCCAAATCTAAGTTTAATTGGTGCAATTAAAATTTTTCCAAGTCGCATTAACCATCGCACTTCTCCAGCAACGACACCAAAAACTTGACCGACCTTCGGTATACCCAGTGATTTAGGGATAAAATATTATAATTCTAAAATATATTTTGTAAATTTTATAACTAGAGTTTTTCATGGTTTATTACTACACACTAGGTATTTTACGCAGATACACGTATCATTCAAGTAACATAGGACTTTTTTTAGTTCAGCGTATCGATCCTACAAGGAAGACTGTTAAATTTTAAAGACTTCAGAAAAGTTCTAATTGAATAAAAAGAGTCTTAGCTTGGAAATAAATTCTATTTAGGTCGTGCTAGTGAATTCTACCAAATTACCACTAATCTTATAAATTTACTATAAAGTTAATTTTACTAAGGTTAAAGAAGTTAAGAGAAATCAAGCAATGAAAAAGATTAATTTGTGTAGAAATGAAAATATGAGCATTCATTTTTTTTACCCTTTTCTAAGTGCATAAATAAATTAGGTTTAGCTAGGTAAGTGTTTCTGTCTGTTACTCTAAAAACCTCCAAGTTACCCCCATTAAATTTATCTCCCTGTTTATTTGCATCGATCTACGAATTACTTTTCCTTCACCCTATATATCAATGAGGTTTTTACTAGTTGTTAACCCAACCACCCTCCCGAATCTGAATGGAATCACAACAAATTTTAACACACTAATTGACCAGATTGATATGTAAATGAATCATGCAGTAAAAAATCATCACAATCATGAATAAAAATTCATTCTAAATGTAATCACATACCTACACATATTATTATTTCATCATTAGAGGAAGGAGTAAGGGATTTACTCACAAAGCACGAAAGAACCACAATACTTCATCATTTTATAATAAAACGAAGTCATACAAGATAATTTTATACTAATACAAAACAATATGAAATTAAAGACTTATCTTTCTCCCTAAGAATTGGAGAGAAAACCCCTCCCCAGGTGATCTCTAGCCCTCCTTGCATTGCTAACAACAAACCTTTACAATTTCACTCAGATATCTCAAAGGATATGCAGAAAAATGAAAAGCCTACATTTATCCTCCCCTTTCCTTGCACTTCTTTCTTTCTTCTTGACTTCTACAAAATGTTCTCTTATTTTTTTAACTGCCTCCCCTGGAATTAACCTCCAAATTATGTGTAAAACTGCTTCGAAAACTATCCAGAACAGTTTTGGCGCCTAGGCGTCACCTTATATGTCTGCGATAACATGTCTGGTGCTATGCGCCAATATGTGGTGCCATGGTGTCACTTGCTCTAGTTTCTGGACGTAGTCTAGCGCCTAAGCACCCATATACGGTGCCATGATATTATTAAATGATGCCTAAGCGCCAGAAGCTGACGCCTAGGCTCAAGTTCACTATTTGCTCCATTGCTCCATTCACCTCATTTTCACTTCGTTTCCACTCCAATTTGCTCCAAATTTCCTACCTTTTATACTTGCAACAAAAAATATAGAAATATCTTACTTTAAAGTGAAGTTTCATAAAAATATAAATATTAAATATAAATAAAAATTTAGCATGCTACTAGACATGTCAGCGAGCAGTGCGGAACCCACACTATCGGGGTAGTGTGTGTCTTGCACTGTTCAAGGGTAGGAGTGATCCTTATGGCGTTTAGGGCGGTTACCCTTTACGGGTGATGAGATAATACCGGTCTTGGTAGTTGCACCCTTTCTAGGGAGAGTACGCTTTTGATTGCCTCCATCATTTACTCATTGAGTTACAAAGTCACAGATGCAACTCATGTTGTTGTGAGCTTTCTGTGGTTGGAGATCTTCTCCTTGAGTCGCTCCTTTTTTTGTATTCTACGCTTAATGCACCTTTGTGTTCAACCTAGATTTATTTGTGAATCACATAAAGTATAAAACATAAATAAGGGGAGGAAGGGAAGAAGAAGAAGAGAGAGAGAGAGAGACTTAAGAGTACATTTCTCCAAAAAGTCCTTTCACCTTTTTTAATGTTCTTCAATTTATAAAAAATCAGAGTCATTTGTGAAATTTCAATAATATCATCAATATTTTTTTATTGCCAGTTGGCCCCCATACTAGCCTCCATTGCAATAGCCATTGGGTATAATTGAGTCGTTACTTGATGAATCTCGGTGTCTCCCGCTTCTATGTTGCGAGACGATTGATGTTGCAAACCATTTGTCCTCCCCTTGGTCGACCATTCTTGATTCAGAAGATCTATTTGTTTAGTTCCTACCGACCTAATGGATCTTTAGGCTCATCGAAGTTGACCCCTTAGGGCATGTTCGATCGTGGCTACTGGCTCATTTGACTTGTTCGAACTTATTTTTATTAATCACACAATATGTAATTTCTTATTTTCTATTTCTTTTTTTCCATTTTCCTCTTATTACTAGCAAAGGACGAAGTTTTGCCTCGTTCATTCTCCTTTCACAGGTCGAGGCACCAGCACGCCTTTCTCTCTCCTCCCCGTATGGCATACGGCGATTCTCGCCCTTTTTCCTCTTTATCTCCACGTCACAAGCGCCAGCGGTCTCTTTCCCTGAGCCCTAGTTCCGGTAACGAAAATGGGGAAGCCAGCCGCAGAAAGCGTCGGCGGCACGACCTATCCGTTGAGGTCTGCAAAGACTTCATCCGCAGCGGCTGCCGGCGAGCCGAGATCGTTTGCAAGTTCGCCCATCCCCCCTCCGCTGTTACCATTGAGCGGTGCGGTACTTTAATCATCGATTCCCTTTCTCCAAGATTCTTCAAACTCATTACTCTTTCATGATATTTAGGGGTAAGGTGATAGCCTGCGCCGACTCGATGCACAACAGGTGTTTTCGTGGACGGAGTTGCCGTTACTTCCATCCTCCGCCTCATATCCATGAGTACTTTCTTTCTCTTTCTTACTTTCATACTTTTCTTATTAGGGTTCCTGTTTCAGACCGAATTACTTCAAATGGAATTTTTTCCTACGAATTTTTGATTTTTATTGAAAATTATGACTGGGCTAACTCGCAGTTTTGTGCTTCCACCAGGTCACTTCGCAAGTCAATTCGCATGGAGGACGCCAAAGATCCTGTGGTAAGAACAATTTTTTTGTGCTTTTGCGTATAACTAGTTTTTCCCGCCATTTTTCGTTCTCCTCTCACAGGCTTAACCGCCGCACTATTCTCTAATTTTCTTCTCTTTATCGCCTTAACCGCAAGGGCCGGCGATCACTTTCCCCAAGCCCTAGTACGGGCAGCGACGATGCCAATGTCAGCCGCGGCAAGCATCGGCGAGATGACCTTACAGTCGAGGTCTGTAAGGACTTCATCCGAAGCGGCTGCCGACGAGCCGAGATAGATTGCAAGTTCGCCCATCCTCNGTTTAGTAAGTTCATTTGGACTAAGTGATTCCAATAGAAAATAGTGATACCGGGACGACGGAACCGTGGGATT